>OX421463.1:30774280-30876780 GCA_949126895.1 Eilema caniola
TCACAAATAGCATTAAACTGAGATGAGAATCTATACTCCATTCGATTAGGTATTATAGGTATTCAGGTACTTTGAGATAACTTACACTTTCAACTAGATGACAACTGCCATCCTTAGTCAAACCAGGAACATGGGTTCTGAAAAGTAGCTGAAACGTCGGTTTAAAAGTAAATAAATCGCGATTGAGTCCGTTAAAATTGGTTATGTCTCAATGAGTGATATTCGCGTAAACTTTGGAAAATATCATCCGGTAATAGGTTCCTGTGGAAATCTAGGCAAAGAGTAAAGCTCGAGGCTCCCTTTTATTTTCACGAAAACCTGTGAGGAATTATGTCCTTGATGTTTTAGCCGAAAATCATATTCGAATGCTGTTAATGCTACACTTTTTTTTAGGTACTATTTAAATATTACTAACTTTGGGGGGATTTTGAAAAAATCCTAAGTTTTGGGGGGATTTCGTATCCATTTTGGGGTGAATTTGAAACAGTGATCTGGCAACACTGTTTAAAACCTTGCCTTGTTCGGTATTTGGTCGCACCCCATAGAACTATCGTTTTTAATCCCAAAGTCATTGAGTGCACCTCGCTCTCATCAGCATCTAATAAAACAAAGGTATTTGGTAGGCGAGACAGAGAAGGTAGGGTCCGTGCAAGATTTGTTTGGTTCTTTAAGGTGATCTCAGCCAAAGACCTTTCAATTTCCACAAAATAGCGCGGTTTATTTCATTTCAACGTATTTCCGACAACAGTTCTAAGGAACTAGTTTAGGTTTTGAGCTATTTGTAATAGTACTGACAGCCTTCCAATTTTTTTTGTTATCTCTGCCTGCCTTTGTTATTTTATTTCGATCATAAGTGCGTTTGATTTTATTTAACAAGGTATTACAAAACTTTCTATACCTAACATACGTCAGCCTAATACTTGCATCTGTGGGATGTAATTTGGTTTTCTTATGTAGTGCATCCCTATTCTTCAAACATCTGACTATCCAGGGTTTCAGAATTGTTTTACGACACGCAATGTTTAAAATTGTTTGGTTCTTCAAATTCAAATTCAAATTCATTTATTCGTTTGCGTGTAATGTGGTACAATGAGAGATGGTAACATAAAATATAGTAACTATATCTAGTCCAAGCACATTTCGCCATAATGTTGGCATGCAAACACAGATAATTATACATCAATAACTACTTAAAATCTAATAATATAGCAGTCACAATAAGAGCACAGCGGCGGCTACAGCGCATTTCTGCAGTGGTACGAACGACGTGCATATTTCTTTAAAAAGTCTTCCACAGTATAAAAGGTTTCGTCCACCAACCATTTATGTAATGCAACACAAAATTTTTTATAAGGCAGGTCTAGAATCGACGCTGGCAATGAGTTGTAAATTAGTGGAGCCATGTAAACACAACTACGTCTAAAAATTTCTAACCTAGGTACCGGCATCTCAAGTGGCATGTGTGTAACCTTCCTTTTATTTAAGTTGTCCTTTTTATTGAACAGTGACAGATTATTTTTCACAAATATGGCACTTTCATAAATATAAATACATGGTACAGTTAATAGTTTATTGGCTTTGAATACAGGTAAACAAGAGTCAGTCCAAGCCATACCAAAGATAGCTCTAATGCACCTTTTTTGCGCTATAAAGACCCGTGAAATTTCTGAAGAGTTACCCCAGACAACAATGCCGTACCTGATAATGGAACAGACATAGGCATGATATACCATTATGGCTGTAGATTTGGATATTATTTCTTTAACTTTTCTCAAAGCAAACACAAATCTATGTATTTTCATGCTTAAGGTATCAATGTGATCTTTCCAAGTTAGATGCTCATCTATTAATATGCCAAGAAACTTAGTGCTATGTACTTGTTCAACCTGTTCATCCTTATATATTATGTTGAGGTCTAAAGGCTTACTCTGGTGAGTTTTAAAATTAATAATTTTAGTTTTGTCAATGTTTATTTTTAGTGAATTTTGATTCAACCAGGTGGCTATGTCGTCCAAAGTGTTATTTATATCTGTTTCATACGATTCTTTTTTTTCACAGTCCATTACTATTGTTGTGTCATCAGCAAACAGCACACAATCATATTTAACAACCTGGGGAAGGTCATTTATGTATAGAAGGAATAATATTGGTCCTAGTATACTTCCCTGTGGGACACCAAAGTGATTACATTTAGGCTCAGAATCAAAAGTAACAACACTATTTGTTTCTTTGTCGAATTGTACAACCCTCGTGATTTGCATTCTATCTGTCAGGAAAGATTTGATCCATTCAATGGCTGGACCTCTGATACCATATCTTTCAAGTTTGACCATTAAGGTAGGGTGATGAACAAAATCAAATGCCTTGCTCAAGTCTAGGAACAACGCTGTAGTTGGTATTTTAGCATTAATGTTACACACTATTGATTTAACTAAATTATATGCTGCCATTGAGCACGACTTATTTTTTCTAAACCCAAACTGTTCTCCAGCAAAAACCTCAAACCTGTCCAGAAAACTCTCCATTCTCCTGTACATAACTTTTTCAAAGACTTTGGATAAAGTTGGAGTCAATGAAATCGGTCGGTAATTGTTTTTATCCATTTTAGAGCCCTTTTTATGCAGAGGTTTTATAATAGATAATCTGAGTCTATCCGGAAAACATCCATTCTCCAAGGACAAATTAATAATATAGGCCAAGGGAGTTGCTATATGTTGTGCGATTTGCTTCAGGAGGATAGAATTGATATTATCGTATCCCGATGACTTAGAATTACTTAAAGCTTTAATTATACTAAATATTTCATTTGGATTAGTAGGTTCCAGGAATATGGTATTGTCGACAGTTTTAATATTAAAATTACAATTTTGAATGTCAGGTGAAATAAAATTATTTTTAACAATGTCAATAAAATAGTTATTAAATATTTCTGCAATGTCTTGTCCTGATGCAATTTTAGCACTATTGTCAATCAATTGATCAATATATCCCCTTGCTGGTTCGTTACCTACATTGCCCTTTACTATGTCCCAAGTGGCCCTACCTTTATTATTTGAGTGAGCAATATGCCTTAGGTTACATAAGGAATTACAATTCTGTATACATTTTTTAAGTTGATTTGAGTATGTTTTAAATTTTGTTTTATTTTCATTTGTTCTATTCATGTAGTATTTATATCTTAATGTTCTTTTAGTTTTACTACTAGCTATAATGCCTCTAGTTATCCACTTGGGCTTATTCGTTTTATAATATTTTTTTATTGTAACACGTGGGAAACACAGACTATAGAATAGGGATAGTGTGTCATGGAAAGTGTTGAAAGCCCTATTAGTATTTGAAATATCATAGATTTCAGAGAAACTTAAGCTACCTATACACTCAACAAACCTCTTGATATTATTTCTATTCATATCATATATTGTCGAGAGATAGTAACCTGTTACATTTTCCGTGTTATATTTAAATGTTACAACCTGAGCTGTGTTATGATCCGATAAGTTTAGCTTAAAATTTTTCCCTATTACATTCGGAATATTACTCATTATGTTGTCTATACATCTATTTATTCTAGTGGCCTCCTGAATATGATGGCGTATACCGTAATTGGAAATAAGTTCTTTAAATTTAGTGCAGTCTTTATCGTTGTCTAGAAAGTTAATGTTAAAATCTCCACTTATTATAATTCTCATTTTGTTTTGCATTTTTGTTAGGGTTTTAATAAAATGTTGAAAAAATATGTCAATATTGGAATTAGGGGTTCTATATATGCATAATATTATGAGGTTCATACTTTTAATTTCAACCCCGCAAATCTCATAATGGCTTTTTATGCATAAGTCTTTAAGTTCTTTCAACTCATCACATTGGATATTATTCCTACACAATATACATGTACCACCCCGCCGTTGATTTCGTCGTGAATAGATGGCACACAAATTGAAATCATTTAATTTTAGGTAGTGCTCCTCACCCTCTATTACAAAATGTTCTGTTAAGCATATCACATCGAAATTCACATTTTTTGATTCAGACATTTCTTTTAAGGCTATTTCTATGTCGGAGATTTTATTAATAGCACCTGCAATATTTTGATGCAATAACGAAAAACTGCTCTCCTTATTACATTTACTTTTGTCGTATTTGCTTGAGCAGTTCCTTTATCAACTCTGGGAAAGTAGAAAGGAATGGTTCCCTTAATTGGTGGAGGCTTTTTATGTGTAGCAGGTCTTATAGTAAAAGCCTCACAATTATAAAACTTAGTCAATTGCTTACTAAACGAAAGATACCTATATTTATATTGTCTCAGATTAATATTATGAATTATCTTATTAATGATGTCACTGTAATTATTAATTTCAATAAATTTGCAATTGTCATAGTTTTGTGCGAGTAGCTTAATTTTTTCATTTAGTTTATACTCATTTAAATATGCATTGTACTGAACATTTACAATAAAAACATTACAATTTTTTAGCAACCTTATTGCACCAGCCATTTCTGCCATACACTTAACTGGATTCTTATCATTACTACCTGCCATAATAATTACGCTGTCTTTTTTGGTCAAATTTCTTAGGGTATGACAGCTTGTGAGAACTTCTTCTGTTGGTGCTTCTGGTTTTCTTATGCTTGTTATGGTGTAGTCATTGATGATTAGATGTTTTTTATTTTTGAGTAAACCTTGCACTACTCCTTTTCCTTGGTTGTCTGATAATAGGACAATTTTTCCTGCTTCCATTTCCTGTCGTGTATTTTGCATCGTCTTAGTTGGCTTGAGAGTACATTCATTTGCACCGGTGGTTTCCGTAATCTCAATTTTGTTTCTTTCACCAATTAATATATTTTGTAGGATTTCATTATTTGTATTGTTGTTGAGTTCATTTGTGCTTGAAGTTTTCGGTGTCTGTACCTCCATACTTAAATCTAATTTACGTGCAGAGAGATGTGTAACATGTCTTATAGGGATCTTAGTTCGACCTATTTTATTCTTACTGGGTGTACTCAGACTCGTTATATACATTTTTCTAAATTGCTCATGTTTCTGTTGTTCCTCCGATAATTTCTGTTGCAATGACATGTTATTCAAACTAAGAATTTCTATCTCATTATGCGCACTCTTAATTTGCTCTCTAAGATCGTCTATTGTATTTGTCAACTTTATTATTTCGTCATTTTTCACATGCGTAGACAAATCCATCATACTTCTGGCAATCTGGTCCGAAGGGGAGGCCAAACTATCTATAGATTCAGCAGAAGAATGTAAGGATTGTCTTCTTTGTTTTCTCAAAGTAATATTATTGTACGACTCCATATTATTAGTATCAATCTAACGTGTTGTATGTGCAGATCGCCGGCAAATTAATGCATACAACAATATCAGTACAAAACAAATTCCACAATTTTTCCAAGTATTCATAAAAAATATATTTGAGGCGATCGTCTGTTACGCATAACAATTCAAAAAAAGCATCAAAAAGTGTTTTGTGTCACAAGGATTTGAACCCTGTATAAAGCAATCATGGATCCGTTACTCTTCGCATTCGACTACGAACACATTACATTAATTGGCGAAATACCTGTTCGTAGTTGTGGTAAACGTTTTTTATTAACTGAATGGAATGTTTATGTTGATTAAGGTATTATTAGTACATAGTCACAGTGATTCAGTTTATTGTACCCACATATAACAGCTGTTTACACTTCACTTCGCATAATTTTAAGATTTTTTACTTTTTTACGATTTATCACCGTTTATATCATATAGAAACGTGTGTGAATGATGCTGAGTAATTATTTTGGATATTAGTATCGAATTAACAGCTCATGATCGATTCTAAATTAATCACTTTGGAATTCTGTTCTTTACGCTTGTTTTTCCATATCACTGTTTCCTTTCTTCTGCTAACAATTGTTAATGATTATTAGGCACTAAACTACTAGTCGATAACACTCACGGACACTAATATTGGTAATTACTATTTAAAATAATATAAAAGTACGGAGCTGATGTTTATACGGCTACTAGCGCCATCTATCCCTCCATCTTCTGTATGGTTATTTGTATTGAACTGATTAAGATGTTAATAGTAGTGTTAGGATCCTCAATAATTCGAATTCTATTGAAATCAATAAGAATAATATTTTTTACAAGGTTGTACCGATTTCAAAATCTTTTATTGCGTAAGTTCTTTCTCTGTTTTTTATTTTTCCTGTCTCTATCTCTCAGCTTCATAATCAGACCCTGGTTACCATCTAGCACCAAAGTACTCGCCAAGGTGAATCAAACCAAAGAAAACTCGATGGGATTGCGTCTTTTCTTTACCAAGTTCCTATGATTACTTTCCATGTTCATCACCATTCAGCCTTCCATCAGCTACCTACCATTAGGTTATGCATTTTCACGCAATTCACACATGTATGTCACACCTGCGTTGAGTCTCAGTTTAGCCTTTGCAATGGATAGATACAAACATGTTCCTTTTTTGGGTTTATTACGCAACCACTAAGATAAAAAATTTCGTTATTCTCTTGCAGTGGATCACGGACAGTCCACTGCATTGATGCACTAATGGGGCATGTCATAAAAAATATATTGAAAACGACGCAGAGGCGGCACTTCGATGATGCAGCGCAACGGGCTAATGGGATCTCGCTCTATCCAGAAGTCGATCAAAATTTAAGTGTTTATTTTTGTTTTGGTGTGAATCCTAAGAACAGGTGAAACTAAATAAAAGCTTGTAACATTAACATCAATCATTGGTACAAGTATTCCAATGGAAAAACAGTTCTGTAAATTAGTTTAGTGTTGACCAACTTTTTTTGTCATTGACTCCTATTGTGGAGGATTTTTTGTTATTAGTTGAGTGATGAGCCATAGGAACAATAGCTGAAAGTAAATGTAACTAAGTGATCAATCTTTCCTTGATGGTTTTAACTAGGTGAATGCCTTATACACAAATTGTCACTACTTCTAATTGTTTTAGTATATAAAAGTAATATGTATGGACCAAAGGTACACTCCTTGGTAGCTATGTCAGGTAAAATGATCTAAAAGTGAACAATACCCTGCATTATGGACGGCTAGTATCTGGATTATATGAGTATAATCTTTTATTTTAGGGATAAGGAGTGAATAGCTATCACACCTGATATGTGTCTAAGATAACTAAGCACTTATGTCTAAAATACATCATTAACTCTAGGTGAGTTAATGATGTATTTTAGACATAAGTTCACATTGCTTCTCAGTCATTGAATAGCCATTTGATAATCTTAATACTATCTACCATTTGATAGTCTTTACACACCTTTCTCTGCAGTCAATAAAACTGACTATGAATTTGATTAGACAAGTAGATTGTGGTGCTTATTTTTAACTCATATAAGATAAATCTAATTCAAAAAATTCTCATGTCACAATGTTCGTTCCCATACTAGTCCGAAACTACTGGACCTATTTTCATGACATTTTGTGTGCATATCAGGCAGGTTTGAAATCTATTACTATCAATTTTTCAAACCTGGATCCATGATACTCGACATCCACGTGGGCGGAACCTTGGACAGGTTAGGTTAGAAGGCTAATGCGGGAGAGCAGCGTAGTGAAGAATAACCATGCAAAATAAATCCATTTTCATAGCTATTTCATTAGATGGCTAGGCAAGTAATTAAACATCATCAATTCAAGCTACATCTAATCGATTAATTCAAAGTGACATCATGTCGTACCCCGAATGGAGGCACAGCGCTGTGGCTATAGTCGCTGACTTTATATATATATATTATTGCTGTGTATGCTCCCTAGATTGACAGTGACGTGCCTTCAAGATACCACAGATTATCGTTATGTTTTTGCTACTCATGTAGTCATTGCTTGGGCTAAAATAATATCAATCAGTTTTATGATCTGCGTGACAAAGGTGTATACATAGTTTAACTGTACCGGCGATACTTGACGGGAGGCAGCAGCCGCGAGCGGAGCACCGAGCCGAGAACTGTTTGCAGGCGCGACTCGACGCACCACGGAGTGGGCCAGTAGTACTCACTCAGCAGCGGCACCTTCTGCTCCAAGAATTGCCGAAACTCGCCTTCGCGGCATACCAGTATTGGTTTCTGTACATAAGGACGTAGAAACACTACAGTACACTACAGTATTAGCGATGACACACGCGACAACGACGTGATAACTTAACGATCTTTACCTTGACCACTTCCACTAGATAATAGGTTAGGTACATTATTGATAGAGAAAATCCAACAAGTAATTCTTTCTTTATTTCAAATATGTACATAAAAATACTTAACATGATTAATGTAAGACAGATAGCAAATAAATGTGAAATAAAATAAAACTATGTTTCAGTTTCACAACAACGCTAGGGACCGTACCGATTGTACCCAAATTATAATAGGACTGTTGTCAATGTCACTTGTCTTCTCGCTGTCAAATAATTGTCACCCTTACATGTTGATAAAAAAACAGGAAAACTGACCCTGAATAAACCAAATTACTTAATATTCATTTTCATTCAGCCTTTAAGTACCATTATTCGTTTCTGTCTTTTCGTAACAAAATTTACATACGCTCTGCGTTTATCTTAACTTTTTAAATGTTTGTCTCTTTTAGGTATTTTTTTTTTTTTTTTAAAGATTTTATTGGCAACTGGATACAAGTCCTTAATGCCAAAAAGAGGCCTCTTTTAGGTAGAGTGGATAGTGTTGTTCCATGCAAAATCTAATATATAAAATTCTCGTGTCACAGTTTTCGTGGCCATACTCCTCCGAAACGGCTCGACCGATTATCATGAAATTTTGTAGGCATATCGGGTAGGTCTGAGAATCGGCCAACATCTATTTTCATACCCTGATTCGCGATAACCGACATCCACGCGGGCGGAGCCGCGGGCGACAGCTAGTCCAATATATAAAATTCTCGTGTCACAGTTTTCGTTGCCATACTCCTCCGAAACGGCTCGACCGATCCTCATGAAATTTTGTGGGCATATCGGGTAGGTCTGAGAATCAGCCAACATCTATTTTTCATACCCCGATTCAGATAACCGACATCCACGCGGGCGGAGCCGCGGGCGACAGCTAGTTTTAATATAAATTTGAGTGACCCAGTGTGGCATGAGGCGTCTCTTCCCAGTTCGCCTCGGCGGCCTCAGCGTTCGCAAAATTGCATATGTAAGTATGCCGGGGTTTCTATCTTGGGTCTATGGCACTGAAGAATTAGTCAAGAAAATTATTTCTCCTTCTCTGATTAATTCGGATGTGCCAGGTAAGGCCAAAGCTTTAAATGCTTGGAGACTGATGCAACTTGCGTCGATACCCTGGCGCCTTCTCGTCTTCCAGGTACGATGGACTGGCCTACTGGAAAACTCTTCCCGTGACCATAGGACTGGCCTTTACTTCGCTCAAAGAATTAGTATCGCTATTCAGGGTGGTAATGCCGCCAGCCTTTTGGTCACGGTACCACCAGAGGTCAATGGGAAGGAATTTTTCGATGCCTTCGGTTGTAGTCTCTCTCCACTTTTTTTTTCATTTTTGTATGATGTATTATCTAGTATTATATAGCATAGTTTTATTATTTGTTAATTCCCTTAGACATCATTTGTTATTATTAGATATTAATAACGAAATCAACATTGTTGTTAAAAAAAAAAAAAAAGCATCGGTAGCTTAGTGGTTAAGAGGTCGACCTTACGATCGAGAGGTCCTCGGGTTCGAATCCTGGCCATTACACTACCGACGTGAACCCACTCCTAGCACAAGCAACTTAGCTTAGTCGGAGGGGTTAGAGGGAATATTAGTAATTTCGATAATTTCGGTTGCTAATATTCTTATTCAAAAAAAGATAAAATAATAATAATAATAATATTTAGCTAAACTTATTAAATTAAGAATGGTAAAAGAGTGATAACAGTTGCGTCGGTTCTTATCATCCTCCCAACCTATTACTATCTATACATACACATACATACATACATATACATACTTACATATACATACACAGAGGATAAGCATTGCCATTCAACGTGGCAATGCTGCCAGCCTTCTGGGAACGTTACCGGTTGGTGATGATGCGGAGGATTTCACGACGCCATTATGTATGTAAATATTCCGGTTATTTAGTTTAGCTTGTTTTAGTTTCTAGTTTCAAATTTAATTTAGTATGATTTATATTTTAAGTTCTGTATTTATATAAATTGTAACTAAATGAAATAATAAAAATTATACATACATACATATACATACATACATCATCATCATCATTTCAGCCGAAAGACGTCCACTGCTGGACAAAGGCCTCCCCCAAGGATTTCCACAGTGACCGGTCCTGCGCCTTCCGCATCCATGCCCTTCCTGCGACCTTCACCAGGTCGTCGGTCCACCGTGTGGGAGGCCTGCCTACACTGCGTCCTCCGGCGCGTGGTCGCCACTCGAGAACTCTCTTGCCCCAACGGCCATCTGTTCTACGAGCTATGTGCCCCGCCCACTGCCACTTAAGTTTGGCGATTCTGTGTGCTATGTCGGTTACTTTAGTTCTCCTGCGGATCTCCTCATTTCTGATTCGATCACGCAGGGAAACTCCCAGCATAGCACGCTCCATCGCCCTTTGGGTGACCTTGAGCCTTCTTATGAGGCCCATAGTAAGGGACCAAGTCTCAGTTCCGTAGGTCATCGCTGGCAACACACACTGATCGTAGACTTTAGTCTTGAGACACTGCGGTATTTTGGACGAGAAGATATTACGAAGCTTCCCGAACGCTGCCCAGCCGAGTTGGATTCGACGATTGACCTCTTTCTCAAAGTTGGACCTGCCTAACTGGACTGTCTGTCCCAGGTAAACATATTCGTCGACAACTTCGAGTGTAGAGTCTCCAACCTTTAAAGAAGAAGTGGGTGCGACATGGACATTTGACATAATTTTCGTCTTGTCCATGTTCATTTTGAGGCCCACTTGTTGGGAGGCTCTACTGAGGTCTTCGAGCATTGTGCCTAGGTCTTCCAAGGTCTCAGCCATGACTACGATATCGTCAGCGAATCGAAGGTGAGTGATGTACTCGCCGTTGATATTGATGCCGAGTCTTCTCCAGTCCAGGAGCTTGAAAACATCTTCCAGGCCGGCGGTGAACAGTTTCGGAGATATAACGTCTCCCTGTCTCACCCCTCGCTGCAACTGGATAGGTTTTGAGCTTTGATCCTGGAGGCGGACTGACATGGTGGCGTTTCGTACAAACACTTCAGCGCTTCGATATATCGATAGTCAATTTGGCACCGTTGGAGAGACTGTAGCACAGCCCAGGTCTCGATCGAATCGAATGCTTTCTCATAGTCCACAAACGCCAAGCAGAGTGGCTGATTATACTCCTCAGTCTTCTGTATAATCTGTCGCAGCGTATGTATGTGGTCTATGGTGCTAAAGCCTTTTCGGAAACCGGCTTGTTCGGGAGGCTGGAAGTCGTCGAACCTGCGAGCGAGACGATTCGTAATGACTCTCGAAAACAACTTGTAGACATGGCTCAGAAGCGAGATGGGTCTATAATTCTTCAACAAGGTTTTATCACCTTTTTTGAAGAAGAGTACCACCACACTTCTGTGCCATGCCTTAGGCGTTCGTCCCTCGAGTATGACGGAATCAAATAGCTTCTGAAGAGCTTTAAGTATCGGTGTTCCACCAGCTTTTAGAAGCTCAGCCGTGATCCCATCATCACCCGGTGCCTTATTGTTCTTTAGCTGTTTGAGAGCCATTCTAATCTCGTACAGGCTGACGTCCGGGATATCCTCGGTATAGTGTCGGGTCAATCTGGCTCTTGGGTCTTTGGCCAGATTATTAACAGATTGCCGTACACTCGTGTATAATTGTCCGTAGAACTTCTCGACCTCTTCCAACAGCTCCGGCTTCGACGAAATAATTCTGCCATCATCCTCCGCCTTCAGCTTATTCAGTTGGCTTTGACCAACAGACAGATCCCTTGCGAAAACCTTTGAGCCTTTGTTGCTCTCAATCGCCTCCTTAATACGAGTCGTATTAAATTGGCGTAGGTCGCGAGTCAAGGACTTGGAGATCTGTCTGTTTAAACGCCGATACTGAGTAGCATCTTCAGAGGACTGCAGAACCAAATTTCGTCTTTGTTCCATGAGTTTGTTGGTGAGGTCCGAAATCTTTTTGGTTCCTTTTGAACGACGGGCTTTGAAGATCTTAGACCCAGTCGTTTGGACAATTTCCACAAATCTGTCATTGTAATCATCCACATTTTCGCAATCTCCCAGGCATTCGAAGCGATTCTGCAACTCGAGCTGAAAGTGCTCAGGGTTCTGGAACTGGATAGGTGCTGGTCGGAGCGTAGACTTCTTCAGTCGACATCTTTCGAGCTTTGTTCTAAGATTCAATGTGCCTCTTACCATCCGGTGATCGCTTCCTGTTTTTAATGAATTGATCACGGAGACATCATTGAATATGTGCCTCTTCGTCGACAAGATGAAATCAATCTCATTTTTTGTGACACCGTTAGGGTGTAGCCATGTCCACTTACGCTGTTCCGGCTTTCTGAAGAAGGAGTTCATCATAAAAAGGCCCTCCTTCTACATGAAGCCGGCCAGCAGATGGCCACGTGCATTCCTCTTTCCATATCCAAATTGCCCCACTCTCAGCTCGTTGTCGCTTCGTTTGCCCAGTTTCGCGTTAAAGTCCCCCATCACAACGGTATAGTGTGTTCGGGAGCTATGCATGGCTTTAGAGATATCCTCATACATAGTCTCCACCTCGTCGTCGGGGTGTTTCGAGGTCGGTGCGTGTACCTGTATGACCTTCAGCGAATACCGTTTGGTGATTCTGAGTATAAGGTACGCTACCCTCGTCGAAACACTCTCGATCTGGACCACGTTGTTGACAAGGGACCTGTGGACGATAAACCCGACACCACCCTGGGACAGTATGTCGCCCTCCCGGAAATAGAGCAGGTTACCGGATTTGAGGATCATGGTGTCCTGCCCCTCTCTCCGGACTTCACACAATCCTACGATATCACAATCCTACCATAGCCAGCATCTGCCACAGCCGCATCCTCCGGTATTTGAATCCCTTAGTCGCCTCTTACGACACCCACGGGAGGAGATGGGGTGGTGCTATTCTAGGGCCACACCACAGACATACATACATACATCTAAATAAAAATTGTGTGTCTGTTGTGTAACATTGAAATGACCGTTTCTTACTACATGCATATGAATATAATACGGTACTACACCAAAATAACATTTTTTTACAATTTTTGTCTGTCTACCTGTTTGTCTAATCTCTGAAATGGCTGGACTGATTTTGATGGAACTTTTATTGGCAGGTAGCTGATGTAATAAGGAGTAACTTAGGTTACTTTGATTTTACAAAAAATAGCGTTGACTCAACACTAATCGATAACCGACATCCACGCAGGTGGAGCCGCGTGCAACAGCTGGTTAAATTTAAATTCATATAATACTAGTTTTATTTTTTCATCATTTTCATTCATAATGAAACACTAGCTAACTGGCCATTGATATTGTAATTTGTGCAAAATTCAAATGCCGTTTATTTTGTCATAAATATGTCAATGAAAGTCTCAGTATCAGCACAAGATTTTATGTAAATAATTATGAGTATAGAGATTTGTTATGGATTTGCAGAGCTGTTACGAATACAGCATCTCTCCGGAACCAATAATCAGTATTCTAGATTAGTTTCCTCTTTATTTAAGCAATGATTCAAATACGAGTAGTTTTTAAATGGATATCGGCGGTACCCTAACATTGTTAAGCATTGTTAAGGACGATTGGCGGTGTTTTACGGGAGATGGCATGTTCGCCTTGAAGGGACCCCATTAAGAGTACCTAACGTTTATAACTGGATCTGAATCATTATGTTACTATCTGCGCTTGAGTGTCAGAATCGAATTTAGTCCCCTTCACGGAACTATTGGCAAAAGCTATAGATTCTGGCCAGCAGGCTGATGTGATTTACACAGACTTTAGCAAAGCATTCGATCGGGTCTCTCACAGTATTTTATTTTTCAAAATGCGTGCGTACGGCATCACTGATTCTTTGCTAGAATGGCTCAACTCATACCTTCGGGATAGGCACTTTTATGTTGTAGTTAACGGTTACGAATCTGGTTTGCAAAAAATAACATCCGGTGTTCCCCAAGGATCACATTTTATCTGTTGAAGAAGGGTGTGCGTTGTTTTATAGAAAATTGTTTAATATAATTTCGTATTACAGAAAATGTATCGCATAATTTAAAAAACTTATTACAAAGAATAGCATAGTATTATCATATATATGGTTTTTATAAACTAAACAATTGATGCGTTTACAAGGTCGACGGAGCCCCGCTACGCGGGGCTCCTACTTCTGGGTGGTTTATAAAAAAATCTGAGTAATCTGGGTAATCTGAGTCGGGGTGTTAAAATTGTAAATGTTACAGTTAAAAATAAATGTGATTTGGAACATTATAAAGGTGGTTTAATATTCTTTAAAAAATAATTCTACGGATTGTTAAGTTTGTTAAACAAAAAAATGTGAATAAAAATTCGTTCAATTGTGTTTCTGTAAAATATGTTTCATTGAAGGAAATTGTTTTTGAAACAATAATATTCGAAATAAAAATATAAGAACCAAATATTATATGAAACATTTTCTGTGAAACGAAATTCTATGAAATTTCTTTCTACGAAATAAGGGGCTCCCGTTGAAGAAAATGTGACTAAGAGAAAGGGACGACAAGGATCAGCGAGGGTCAAAAGTTATTCTCCAAGGAGGCTCCTACTTGAGGTATAAACTCCAACTACCTGGTAAGATCGTCGGTCCGTTTGTTACATGATTTGTTCTATATTTGGGTTTGAACCTGATCCCGTTTCTAATGTCAAATAGATATCTTTAAGTTCACGTCGGTTGGTTAAAGAGGAAGAACGAAATCCGTTTGCCTAATAATAAATATTATCAAGACGTGAAGTAATGACGCGTATACGGTCAAGTTTATCCGTAGTGGCGTTGCGAATCGTTCGTTAGTAACTCGAGTGCGAGGTGTTATTTACTACACTCGACTATAAGGCGCATCTGCGGCACCTACACATCGGAGGTGACGGTACAACGGAACGAGGACTTAAGAGGCTGATATTAATTTTGACTATTCAATCTAAGGTGTATCCTTCTAGTGTACTACGATGAGAGTTCCAGCAAGAGATATGTGATTCTCCACGCAACTGGTGTTTTCATCCTGGGTCACGATGGGTGGTGAATGCTTCCAGTGTTATCTGGAAGGCCAAAATCTGCGGCCCATCAGATCGGATTCCGATTCGCAGTGCGGCATGTACTACGCTTAGTTCCGCTGTAACCCGACCGGGTTGGCTCAGTGAAGACACGTCATCTGTTAAAGATAGACTGTTGACATAAAGTTCCATTCTCGGAACTGTATGCAGCAATATGCGTTCTTCATGTCAGGTAAAATAAATGCCAACTTACTCTCTTATTGAGAGTAACAGATTTCCTTTATTATCTACAGAATGCGAGCAATATTCCCGTGAGCGCGTCTATGGACATAGAAAGCTGTGACAGACTCACTCCTCATAAGTTTGGTGAGTCAACATGAAATGACTCAGTAGAACCCATCTTTGTTTTTTCCAGACAAATGTAATGGCTAAAAGACGCAGTCATCGACGAGCAGTTGACAACAGCATTCTATATATTAACAGATTTACATTTATTTGAATTAAATTAATTAAAAATGAAATTTAAAAAAATACTTTACAACAAAAAAATACTGTTCGTGAGTTTTAATAAACTTAAATTCAAATTTCAAATTTAATTTATTGGCAGGAATATGGTAGGTAGACAGGTGACACAATATAATAACTGTCACTATCTGAGCTCATTTCGAAGCACCCAGTCGTATATCGATATTCCGAAGTGACCCCAACACCGATCCTTGCGGAATACCGCATGGCATTTTACGCCGTCCGAGGTGTTGGATAGATGATGAGCGCCTCCCTAATGTAACTTCATGGCAAGGTGTTGAACGCGTTTGCGATGTCCAATGACACCGTTAAAATTATCTCGCCCGGGCAACCGCATCCTTCACCAGTGCCCTCACGCGCATGATGGAATCTATAGTGAAGCGCCTATAGCTGAAGCCAAAGAAAGACGGATGAAGAAACCAAATGTTGATGTTTGTGTTCCACTATGTTCGTCTTAGTTAGCGAAAGATGTTCGTATTCGTACGTGCGTACGCGGCTTCGGTTTTTCTTGTCGGCGTTGTCCTAGCTGTCATTGTCATTGTCACTTTAGAGTTTTGTATTGTCATTTGTCACTTGTCAGTATTGTGACTATAAAATCTTGAAATCTTGAATGAATCTAGTCACACCAATACGGGCGATATCATTTATTACTTTATTTTTATATTATTTTTATCACGGACGAGACGAGATAATATCTAATACTTTGGCGGGAAATAACGGTTTATATATTATTGAGACCGCAAAGTTTATTTTCTAATTTTTTTTTTGTATTACGCGTAGAATGAGATTTTAAACTCGTACTTGGGTAAAATATAACAAGTTACAAGTTCAAAATGAAGGGTGCTAAGTTGATAACGTGTGCAAATCGATGCCTAAGGGGAAAATCGCATTCGCTGAACAGGTGAGTCAAATAAATGCTATTGTGCCCGCGAAAGTGTAAATAGTCCATTGTTGCCTTGGACTTTGTACCGCAACCTCAATAAAGTACTTGGATTGAAACGTTACACATACTTGGTCCCGATATTTATGTTAGCTATAATTAGTCAGAAATAAACCTTGTACACACCCAATCATATAACACTTAGGTAATCTCTAATGAAAATGGCTAAATATAACACAACATAACTTTCACCTGGCTTCCTATGAATCTGTGACATCAAGTTTCATAAATTGCAGAACAAAAATATAGTTTAAAAATTTTATTTGGACCTCACAAATGAAGTTTAGTAACTGACATAAAAAATGGACATCTGTGTGATATGATCTTGGACACACCACATCAATTGTTAAACTGAGCTATTGAGTCACTTTTACTGTTACATGAGCTAATGATGCTTTGTGAAAATAATTACTTTATAATTTCCAGTGCACATAGTGAACCCTGGCTATGTGACAAATTGGTTATGGGCAAGTGCAAATAATACAAGTATCATTCATGTTAGAAGTGGTATCTTTTGAACTAGCCATATGATACATTCTGAGTCTAAGCTTTAGACTTAGAATAAAACCAACTCTATTAATGTGACTGACCATATTACTCTCAAATCAGGTCATACTTTGTTCATGCATACTTTTCAATTGTCTTAACAAACCTTGAACTTTCCAAATAATAGCCTCAAGAGCCTACTTTGCCATTAACTTTTACAGTCCAGCACAGGAGTGGTGGCGTGGTACTCAGCTCCAGTTAATTCAGAGTGTGATACATGTGAGCAAACATTGTAGCTTTGTATGGTAGGGTTGTTTGACGTAGTGCGTGCAGGTAGCCATCTCTATCGTCTTTATCTTGAAACATAAAGTAACCTTGTTGGAGCCATTCCACTCACACAATGTTATTTGTATTCCATTGTAATAGTAGCTGCCGGTGGATGTCCCACCACCCACAATTGGTAGTTCCATGCTCATAATACACATCACACAATAGAATACTTGTACCTTCAATTGCTCACTAGGCCAGTCATTAGATTTATCACTTTCACAGTGGAGCATTTAAAGGGCCGCTTAATGGGTATGTGATATATAAATAAGAAAACAGGAATTAACGCGATCATGGTATAGGTACTTACATACCTTTGATTGCCTGACGATTCAACCAGGTTGCACCGGCCGTGGTCACAGGCCGACTGGCTCAGCGGTGGACGCCCGCCGTCTTCGAATCCGTGAGGTAGTAGGTTCTTCATCTACCCGACATTTTCAATATTTTCTTTTCGCCATGTACTGTCACATACCACACTCACAATGTCCCTATTCTGTAAGCAAACTGTCTGGTGTCTATTCTATATATTTTTCATCACTGGATTCCATGTTGCAGATAATTTAAAACCATCTTCCTGATTGAAATTTTTATGTTTCTTGATTTCAATCGCTTCACATACAGCTCTTGAGTAAAAGTGACGTTTGAGTACCTCCTGAACAGATCAAGAACAACCGATATGAAGTGAATGGACGACGGAGGTAACAGGCAGTGAGGCGTGGAGCAGACAGCCAGCCTATATGCCCTATGTCAAGGGAGTAAGGGACAAAGTCGGCTCAGTGTTAAAAACGTACTCCATCCCGACAGTTTACACCCCAGCGGGCCTAGCATGGGCGCGGGACAAATATCTCTCTCCACCGCTTATGTGAAATAGACAGGGTGGACAGTGTTTCTCCCTGATAGCTAGCATGGCGTCAAAGGAGATAGCTTATGTCCCTGGCTGTGACGTAAACAAGACACTATTTCTGCACTTGCACGGCGGCCGTAAAGCGGAGATAATTTGTCTCTTTTTGACAGATGATAGAGAGAAATTAGTCTCCGAACTATTGAAGTGCGGACAAGATTGCTTAATACACAATTAAAAATGTCTCGTGGCTTATTCGTTCTAAGTGAACTACAAATACAACAAACGTAACAACAAAATGCAGCGGCTAATGCTGCGGGATCAAATAAACGTGTTCGAATTACCAGAGAGTGAATTCATATGAATTTATAGGATTTCTAAAGATATAGCCCTATATCATATATGCAATGCATTGAACAACGCATTTTTTTTTATAATATTATCAACCGAAATTATCGAAATAACCAATATTCCCTCTAACCCATCTAACTAAGCTAAATCGCTTGTACTGGGAGTGGGTTCACGTCGGTAGTGTAATGGCCGGAATTCGAACCCGGGACCTCTCGATCGTCCGGCAGACTCCTTAACCACTAAGCTACCGACGCGACGCTTAAATGAATCAGATGGCTTGCCAGTACATTATAAGGTACCTAAATAATGTTGCATTTCATAATCGACTAAAACTCTTATTGGAGCTGCTGTGCTCGTAATCATAAAAAATATATTCTTTGTAACAAATTGTTTAGAGCAAATTCACAGTATTCACACATTTATTCACGATGAAGGAGCCCGGAGACAACACGATACCAAGCTATTCCAAAATCTCTCAATGGCTTCAGAAAATAACACGGTAATAATAGCTGGTGATTTCAATTATCCAACTATCAAATGGCCACTACATATAGACCAACATCTGACTGGCTCAGCGGACCTATTTAAGGATATGTTTTTTGACTGCAATTTATATCAACTAGTTAAAGATCCTACAAGGTTTAGGCTGGGCAACATGCCCTCGCTCTTGGATCTGGTTTTGGTAAATGAGGAAACATTGATAAAAGATATCATCTTCAAACCACCTATAGGTAAGAGTGACCATTGTGTTCTGGAGTTTGGCGTGCAGGTTCAAACACAAAGATCAAACAGTCCACCCAGTCTTCGACGACTGTATCACTGCATCAACTACGATGATTTCAGTGTGGATCTGCTAAATAATCTCGATGCGTTTAACCCCACTGGCAACATTGAACAAATATGGACAAAAACCGTGGCGGCAATTAATAAAACAATTGACAAACATGCCCCACAAAAAATCACGAACTACAAGGCCAAAAACAAACCTTGGATTGATAAAGAGGTTCTAGAACTGATAGCTAAGAAAAAACAACTATGGGATCGATACCGTTCCTCGGGGTCTGAAGAGAATTTCAAGGCATACCGCGAAACTAGTAACAGGTGTGTAGCACTGGCAAGGAAGCAGAGAAGTCTGTTTGAGGCGCGCATACTGGACGGCGGCGACAAAGCCTTCTACTCGCACATTCGACGAAGTGCGAGCACTAGAGTTGGCATTCCACAAGCTATGCGAAATTTTAACGGAGACCTGGTTACCGACCCAAGTGATATAGCGGATGTGCTTGCTGAGGAGTTCCTGAAGGCCTATACAGTTGAAAACGTTCTAGACCAATTACCAAAGGTAACCAAGACCATGCGCGTGGAACACAGTTTGAGCGACATGACTTTCACAGTTGAGGATGTGGAAAAGGTAATAAAAGGTTTACATACTCACTCTTCGGCAGGTCCAGATCAGCTACCGGGCTGTGTTTTTAAAAACTGTGTGAATATACTAGCGCCTCTCTTAACACACTTAATGAATGCATCCTTTGTGGCGGGACAGTTGCCACAGGACTGGAAACATGCCATAGTGACCCCAGTTTATAAGAAGGGAGATAAGCAACAGCCTGGTAATTTCCGCCCCATCAGCCTTACCAGTGTTGTAGTGAAGATGATGGAAACAATTATTGGACACAGTTTGACAGCATTTTTGGGCCGAGAGGGCATTATTTCAACCAAACAACATGGATTTGTTAGAGGAAGGTCAACAGTAACGAATTTGCTGACATGTGTACAGGGCTGGACCAGGGAACTCGATAGCCGCAACCCAGTTGATGTAATTTATCTAGATTTCGAGCGCGCATTTGACAAGGTTCCGCACCAACGTCTTCTCAACAAACTGGAGCATTTTGGGATACGTGGATCATTGCTCAGATGGATAAAGAACTATTTGGAGAATAGAACATTCCAGGTGCGTGTTGGCGGCTCCCTCTCCAAGCAAAGACCTGTTGCGAGTGGCGTGCCCCAGGGCTCAGTGCTTGCTCCCCACTTGTTTGGAGTCTACATCTCGAACTTAATTGAGGTGATCGAGTGCCAGTCTGCCTTCTTTGCTGATGATGGTAAGTTCTTTGCCAACCCACTTATACAATCTGGACAGCTACAGGAGGATTTGGATCGAATTCAAAACTGGACCAAAGACTGGATTATCAAATTAAATGCTTCGAAATGCAATGTCCTGCATTTGGGCAGTAACAATCCTAGATTTACATACAGTCTAGAAGGAAACATCTTGACCTCAGTCAACCTCCAAAAAGATCTGGGAGTGTGTATGACTTCTGATTTGAAGTGGGCAGAACATATCTCCACTATTGTAAAGAAGGCAAACTCATTTATATATATTGTCCGAAAGTCCTTTCAAACCATTCCTGTGGAAGTTTTTGGGAGAATCTTCAAGTCTTATATTAGGCCACTTTTAGAATATGGCTTTCAGATCTGGAGCCCACACCTGCACAAGGACATAAATTTGCTGGAAAGTGTCCAGAGAAGAGCCACGAAGATACCACCGGCTCTACGTCGCATGCCCTATGAGGAGAGACTACGTGCACTGAAACTGAGCACTCTCGAGCAAAGGCGACTTCGAGGTGATCTGATAGAAGTGTATAAGATCGTAACTGCACACTACAATCTGCCAGATATCCAGAACATCCTTCTCAGGAGAGACAGCCAACGGCCGTCCCGCGGACACAGCCGTCGATTGACGCGGGCCACAGCTGACACACTGGCCGCCCACCATTTCTTCAGTAATAGAGTGGTCTATAATTGGAACTTGCTGCCAGAGGACGTTGTCTCTGCCACCTCAGTGAACTCATTTAAGAACCAGCTTGATAACTGGCTGCGACTGGAACAATCAGTGCTTAAAAATATGACGGACTGTTAAAGAAAAACTATTATATTTTATCACTAGAAGTGAACACATCAGCTTGTAGCTGCCTGTTCATAAATAAATAAATACAATAAATAACATACTTACAACATTTTTTCATTCATTTTATTAATATTACAATAAATACTACATTAATAAAGGATATACGATTGAGTTATGTACCGGGTAAATGGGGTGAATAAATAAACAGAAAATAAACATGTAAAAAAAACGTTACATGACAGATTGCAAAAAGAAACAAACAGAAATATTGAAAATGTGCGGGTAAATGAAGCACCTACTACCTCACGGATTCGAAGACGGCGGGCGTCCACCGCTGAGCCAGTCGGCCTGTGACCACGGCCGGTGTAACCTGGTTGAAACGTCAGGCAATCAAAGGTACGTAAGTACCTATGCCATGATCGCGTTAATTCCCGTATTCTTATTTTTATATGTCATGGAACGCAAGAGTTTAAAAGTTAGTGTAATTGGCACGTGGGCAATTTTCTGCATATTTGTTGTCATATAAACATTATCTAAAATGAGTACACAGATAATTATTTTTGTGTATATAAGATATACAATTGTAGTTTATGAATAATAAATAATTAATGTTATATTTATTTAAAAAAATCTAAGTAGTAATTTTTTCAAAAGAAAAAAAGACTTACATACTACAAATGCCTTTTTATAGATGACAATTCTTCACCGTATCATATTTTTTAAAACACAGGTCATTGCACAATGGTACATTACAGCCTGGGCAGTTAAAAACAGTAAGCAATCAGCAATCTTGCGCATAGACATTAAACGATTATGCTGCGGTGAAGCCATTTCGCGCCAAACTGCAATGACGTTCACGATCACGACTGAGCGAGTGGCGCGGGCGATTGCATATTGTGGCTCTCCTGTGCCTGCTTCTTACATGTATTGCATATGTTTGTATACCTTATAAATTAACTACAAACGCGTACAAAGCGGATCACGACTAGGTGACGTGATGCCGAGCGGTTCTCGTGATTCGCTGTGAAAGTGTTAAAAGATAAATTTTAAAAAGGCCCGACTACTGATGTCACCGTAACAAGTTTGATAGCAAACGGATTCATTTTCATTCCCTTTTCCAAATGGTTCTTATTTTAATAATTAATTTTATCCAAAAATTTTAGGGCGGGTTGTTTCAGCATCAGTTTACGCACGCGTCAACCTTAATTCAACGAAAAGAAAACAAGACTTATAGTAGGGGAGGCGACGATGCTAAATTGGGATTTAGGTACCAGACGTTCATAGAGAAACTTCGATGATAAGATTTTTTTTACGGTAGACCTTTTCATCGGTGGGGGTAGCGGCTATTTTCAACTGCATTCACAGATTTTGGCAAAATAGTACAGTAAAGACAGAAATCGCAAAAACGTTTCCCATGGGATATGCTTTTGGCGATTTCCGCCTTTCCTAGTACTCAAAGCTAAAATGGTCGCTTAGTCTTTTGATCTCCACATGTCGATTGGCACAAAAAAACAATTTGGACTTTTAGCATTTTTTTTACTAGTTTGCCTAAATCTGTGAATGCAGTTCAAAATATCTGAAAAGTTAGGGAAGGTCTCCTAAGAACGTTAAAGTACCAGTCCTTACTGCCAAAAATACACCCTGTATTATGGAGCTCATATGTGGTGGAGATACTTAACCGGGTACAAGGAATTGTATATTAATCTGCCGCGCTCGAGTAACTATCGAACTGCGTTCTACGCCGCCCTTAATATTACATAATACTGTTACGCTAACCAATTCTATGCAACTACCCGCCCTTACTTATATTATTATATATATACCTACAATAATATTATATTTTTGTAATCTCCTGATTTCCTTCATTTTGATAGTTTGAGTAAAAATATTTTTTGACAACATACATAATAGTGCTCAAAATCTTTTATTTAGCTTTTATTTTAATTTTATGTATCCTTTGAGGCTCAGGAGATGAATACCTTTCATTTGAGACCTAAGTTCTGAAGTAAGGCTCGACCGAGATCTCGGTCTCGGCATTCTCGGCTACAAATCCAACCGAGAAATTTGTCTCGGTTCTCGGCTACTTATAGCCGAGATTCTCGGTCATGACCGAGATTGTAACTTTGTTCAGATCAGCATTCAAATTTTACCGCGCGTGGCCACGCGCCGCAGCGCGAAGTTGATTGGTGTAGGTACGTTAGAGAGCTGAATTGTGATTGGATGAAGTCCCGGCTGGCGAACTGCGGCCGGCCGCCATGATGGAACGACTGCTTGAGCAAAAATAATGCTTTGAACCTATACCGTATTGAAAAAGGAAGCATTCTAGAAATTAACAGTTATGAATGGAATTTCATGAAAGATATAGTGAACGTTTTACAATGTTTTTACCAAGCCACGTTGGATATTTCTTCCGACTCGTCCTGTGTTTCAGTGGTAATACCGTTGGTGGCAATTTTAAGGGAAAATTGGCGCCAACACAAAACATTCAGTCCTTTAATGACCAGGAAGCTGATAATGAAAATGAAAATCATGCAGAGACGATGAAGAGCAAACTACTGGATGCACTTCATCAGCGGTTTTCATTTGTTAAAAGTTGTTTGCCACTAGTTACTGCAACACTGATCGAGCCACGGTTTAAAACTAAATATCTAACTGAAAGCGAAGTTATCTCAGCCAAGCTTCATGTTATCGAGACTCTCACTCTCAATGAAAATGTGGGGTCAGATTCTCGTGAGACGACATGGGCATCTTCAACTAACTCGTCAAACATGGCTGCAACAAATCAACCCCACTTCGATAGAGCTCATGATTCGATAGAGTTGGAAGACGAGCCAATGACCAATGACGAATAAAGCTTTATGATCGAAATAGCACTAGAAAGCTTTCTTAGAGAGCCAAGACTTCATAGAAATGCTAATATTTTTAAGTAATATTGGTTTTCGTCACCTTATAAGGTGCTTAAGCCTGCAGCAAATAAGTTTTTATCTGCGCCGCCTACTAGTGTAGCAAGTGAACAAGTGTTTAGCAAAGCTGGACAATTGTATGACGAGAGACGACACTCTTTGAAGGGCGAAAATGCCGCAAAATTGCTTCTTTTATGTTGTAATATATCGTTATTTAACTTTGATTCTTAATTCTTAAAACAGTTAATTTTGTTAAACAATTAGATGTGTATTAAAAAGTTGATAGTATCAAAAAAATTTTTTTCATGCTTTGTCTATTCTCGGTCTCGGTTCTCGGTCTCGTCACGTTTCGCTAATGCACTCAAAAAATGGCTTATTGACAAATGCTTTTACACTGTTGAGGAGTTTATGGCATGCAAGGATAAATGAAAGGGAAAATAATAATAATAATAATTTCACAACAGCTGGTTTATTTATCATTGGTTGACACATTATTGTTCTGTTTTCCTTGTTTTCACAACATCGACCTTTGAAATGTGTATATTATGTGTTATTAAACTTGCCCAGTTATTGTTGGACGAATATGACATGAACTGTTTTTAATTTTGACATTGTTGGTATTATAATTGTATTTATTGTATTTTAATTTTAATTTGTATTTAATTGATGATTTAATTTGACTCGAATTGTACCTAATTTAATTGTAATTTTAATAAATATGAAGATTCATTAATGATTTGCATGCCGTTTATACGGTGAGACATGCTGTTCT
Source organism: Eilema caniola (assembly GCA_949126895.1). Lineage (NCBI taxonomy): Eukaryota > Metazoa > Arthropoda > Insecta > Lepidoptera > Erebidae > Eilema > Eilema caniola. The sequence goes on from OX421463.1 coordinate 30,799,577, forward strand.
ATTGTAATATAACTTAACATCTGTATTTACCATGTTTCTTGCGAATAAAATATTCTTATTCTTATTCTCGGCCGACATATTATTTTATTCTCGGTCTCGGTCTCGGTCTCGGCCGAGAACGAAAACCCTATCTCGGTCGAGCCTTATCTGAAGCAATTAGTATGCTAAATCGTTCATCTGCAATGCATGAAGCAAAAAGTAAACGTACCTACACGATTCAAGTTTTTGAAATCAGCACAACACTAATCTCATTTAACTGTTTTTCGAAGAAAAACTTATTTAAAAAAAAAGTTGTCTATTTCAACTGTTGGTACTAAAACTACAGAGTCACTTTGTGTTGTAGATCCTTACAGATCGGAAACTGAAAGAATATACAGTCCACATAATTTTTATCATGAGCACATACAAAAATATAATGCATGTAGATTGGACTAATTAGACCCTAATGCCTTACTATTCGAGTTTAGTTTCCACGTATGAAGTAAGTAGGTCCCGAATAAGTCTCAGCCGTAAGCGTACTGTAGCGAGTGGTGGTGCCCGCAGCGCGCGCGGCGCGGCCACGCGGCCGGCCGCGCGCCAGAGCGCGTCCTTCACGCTGAACCTGTTCCGCGGCCACTTCGAGCCGGCGCAGGTGTTCCCGTTCCCCGAGCCGCTGTCGGACGACCAGCGCCAGACGCTGCAAGAGCTCGTGCCGCACGTCGAGAAATTCTTTCAGGAGGTACATCCCCGAGGTTCAATAATTAACGGTCTTTCCGACAGAAGAAAATAAAATTTATTTAACTGTTTGATTACGTCTGCAGCACACGGTATCACTCCAGTCATCGCTTCTATTTTCTACTGCCTTCACATTCTGGACTAATCCCTCCGTATCTTGCATCTGGATTTTCGGGACCGTCTTGAAAGTTCATTTTTTGTCGCACATCAAAGATGTAGAATGATCTGCGTACACGCGTGGTTCCTTCTTACAATCAGTCATGGTACCACAGACGATCCTTTTCAGTTTCTCAGCGTCACAGTGTCCAGATGATAAGGACGTTATCATCTAGACTTGAATCACGAGCCGTGTTTAAAAAAAACTAAAATAAAAAAAAATACTGCAATAACATCGCTTTCATAAAGTAAATGAGGCTGCTGGAATGCACTCTATGTACTCATTTCGTACCCCTGTACAGGTGAACGACCCCGCAAAAAACGACTCCGATGCCAAAATCGAGGAGAGCACAGCGGCCGGCCTGTGGGAACTGGGCGCCTTCGGCCTGCAGGTGCCGCCCGAGTTGGGCGGGCTCGGCCTCAACAACACGCAGTACGCGCGCCTCGTGGAGGTGCGTTGACACATGCACACATCCACCCACCCAGACACATAGACACACACACACACACGGCCGTGCCGCCCGAGCTGGGTGGGCTCGGCCTCAACAAGACGCAGTACGCGCGCCTAGTGGAGGTGCGTTGACACACACATCCACCCACACACACGCACACACGCACACACGAACACAAACACAAGCACACACACACACACGCACGCACGCACGCGCACACACACACACACACACGGCCGTGCCTCAACAACACGCACTCGTGCCGCAGGTGGTAGGCGCGCACGACCTAGGCGTGGGCATCACGCTGGGCGCGCACCAGTCCATCGGCTTCAAGGGCATCCTGCTGTTCGGTTCTGCGGAGCAGAAGGCCAAGTACCTGCCGCGCGTGACGGGAGGCGAGTACGCCGCCTTCTGCCTCACGGAGCCGTCGTCGGGCTCGGACGCCGGCTCCATCAAGTCGCGCGCCGTGCTGTCGCCCGATGGCAAGCACTTCGTGCTCAACGGCTCCAAGATTTGGATCAGCAACGGCGGCATCGCCGAGATCATGACGGTATTCGCGCAGACGCCCGTCGAGAAGGATGGCAAGACTGTCGATAAGGTACTCCCGCACTCCCGCTCGCGTCGCAACTTAATCTACTCGTTAGTGTACACCAATACCTACTTTTATATCGTCATGCCATATCTACACCAGAAGTATGAATTAAGGTAAGGGACAAAACACGTTTTTTTTAACTATTGTTTTTTGACAAATTCATCGTGTTACTTTTTGTCACCTACTCCTATTTCTACGGTCTCTATGACAAAGTTTCTTAGAATTTCCTCCTCTTTAAAGCCGTATGAGAAAGATTTACGTAATCTTAATGGTGTCAAATACAGCAGGTCCCTTACCTTAAATTAGAGACAATAATGTCTGCTACAGTTCAGAATATACTACTAAGAAAACTTTACTTTACTGAAATTGTATCTTACAAAGTAAGTACCATGAAAAAAAAGAAAACTATGAGGTACTATGTACGATGAATATTTTTTATTTTTTTTTAAATATGTCTTAGTACCGCAAAAATGAATACTGTAAGGATTTTTTTTAACGATAAATATATTTCAAGCATACCAAACGATAAGTTCCGAAACCAACGGTATATTATTATATAACTCATTTACGACAAAATATCCCTTTTGAATGAAATTTTTAAAGCATTTTACATGCTAAATATTCAAATCATTTAAGATAGGAAAAATATTGAATCTGTCTAAACGGGGTCAGAACTTTGCGGCGACGGTGGAGGCGTCTACCAATAGGGCGTCTATTCCACCGTCGCCACAAATTCCGACAAAACTTTTTAAAACATTTTACATGCTAAATATTTCCGATTCAATATCGAGCGATTCAATATTTTTCCTATCTTAATTGATTTGAAAATGTCCCTTACCTTCATTCATACTTCTGGTGTCGATATAGTCCATTTATAAGTTACATTTTTAGGGGTTTAAGGGTTTCTGTTTTAGATCTGCATCTTGAAAAATGTGGTTTAAATGGTTTTTTATGGTATTTCTTACGAACTATATATTAATAGGTCCCACAAAAAAAAAATTTAATACCCATTAATTTTCATCTGGTTTGATATTTGCAAACGAGTACCGCCTGCTATCAAGCTTGTTTCGATCTTTTCAGCATCATTCGGGTTTTTTATTTTTAATTTTAATGTATTTTATACTTTTTAGTTATGACATATATATTTTTGTGATGGTCTTCTAATTTCCTTCATTTTGATACCCCCGTCGATAAATTTGAGTGATATTTTTTTACCACATACATTTTGTCGCCAAAAAACCAACATTTCGCTTTTGTTCATATTTTATGTACCTAAGAACACTTGGTTCAGAAGATATGAGGTAATAAAGAATATTATATATATAGACAAGATACGCGCGAAGAACATAAACCTTCTTGGCAGTCGGGTAAAAAAATAGTAAAATTTATGGTGGCAAATTATGAGTACCTACAACTTTCATAAAATAACTTTAGTCGTAAATCCATAAATATAAAAGTGTGTACAGGGTGGAACTTTTCGAGTTTACCTGAGGAAAAGAACTTACCCATAACTTTTAAGAAACAAAAATGCATTCAAGTATTTCTGTAAAATCGCATGCCACATTCGGTAATCGAACTAATATCCGAAAAATAACAACTGTATTTTTATACCATCGACAGGACCAATCGTAAGACAGGCAAATGAAATGTATGTATGTACGTACACCATGATCGCGTTAGCTCCCGTCAACATTGTACACTGTACGTAACTCGCAGGTCACGGCCTTCATCGTGGAGCGCGCCTTCGGCGGCGTGTCGTCGGGCCCGCCCGAGGACAAGATGGGCATCAAGTGCTCCAACACCACCGAGGTGTACTACGAGGTAACATTGCCACCCCATCATACTGTCATGTGCTGTCGCGTCTGCAATCACGCACAACTTAATAATTGTGTATTCAGTTAGATTAGTTATTAATCAGATAGTACGAAATAAACAAGGGCAGTTGAAACTAGAAATGATGTCACATAGCATTAGTCGGCATAAACTTGTAACTGACTTCTAATGCCTAATCCAACGTTATTCATGTTTTTTGTAACTGTAAGTTTTCCATGTAATAAATAAATAAAGTGTAAAGTTGCAATCGGCCGCGTCGTTGTGTCGCGCCTTGTGGTGAGGCCGGCGATACAGTAGGGGAGCCGACGACGCTAAACGATGCGATTGACTCGAGCGTCATAGTGCCCTATTGGGGCAACGCTTAGATGATAAAAAAATTTCGTCATATACGCAGTTGGTCATCAGCGATCTGATTTACTCAGTTAGCCACATTCGCTATTAGTCTTATACGCTGTTCGTCACTATTGCCTTTCGTCATACACGCGGTTTGTCATATACGCAGTTCGTCTTAAACGCGATTTGTCACGATCTACCTAAATTTAACTCTGACTTTTCTATATTTAATGCAATTTGGTTACGCCAGTTATTACGTTATTATTTTTCGATGTAGTGGACTGTAATGCGGTAATCGCACGGGCATAACAGATGGGAATAGGAGTAAAGGGAATGCACTGACCTGGCTGATATTAGACCGGTAGGTAGGTACACCAACTTCAGCTCCAATCGCGGCTTGATACTCTCACGCCGTGCACGGCGTAACCTTCCTTTTTTTTCTTGCGGGATGGGGTTTCTTCCTTACACGTCCGGGGGGTTTTGCGGCGGTGCAAAGCGAAGGGAAACAACGAAAATCCCCAATAACGATTATAAGGGTCGGGAGCGCTACCTTGCACGCGTGGTGACGTTTTTTCAACAGCTTAATTTAATCCTTATAAATAATGTCCTATCCTTATATAATATCCTTATTAGATATTATTAGAGAGATTATTATATTATTAGATAGTTGGACCACTCTGGATACTTGAGTACTCTAATAACGAATATAAAATTGGAATTTTGGTATTTGGATTATTTTGAGTACTTTTGTTAGCAACATTTTAATGACGCTGACTGTACAAAGAAATGGGGATTCGTAAAAATTGACTTTAAATACGCACTATCGGATACGGAATGTCGGTAGATGGCTCCCACCGTCGCCCTAAGACGGTAGTATAGGAGAATTTGAATAGATTCAGGCGTGGCTCGGTGGCTCAGTGGTCAGAGCATTCCCCCTGTAAGGGAAAGATCGCGGGTTCGAGTCCCGCCTGAGCGATTCACTTTTTCCTATCTTAATCGATTTGAAAAGTTAGCATAGTAAATACTTCAAAATTTCATTTAAGGACTTGTAAATAAATGGACTTTCGCAGAAATAGTCGTACCAAACACACTAGACGTACATAGGAACTGGACCTAAGAGACCGAAAGGGTTTTGTTATATAGACCTGTTGATAGACGTTTTGCTACATGGGTGATTAGCCGTTTTGCTTTGTTTGACGTTTTGCTACTTAGACTTTCTGATCAGGAGCCAGAGCGTGATACTACTCCGGTTCAAGCAGTTTGAAGAAATCGAGTGACAAACTGCGTTTATGACAAAATGCGTGTGTGACGAATCGCGTGTAAGACAAACGGCGTTAGTGGCGAACTGCGTGTAAGACAAACGGCGTTAGTGGCGAACTGCGTTCGTGACCTATAGCGATGGTGTCAAATCGCGTATTATGTCGAACTGCGTATACGACGAATCGCGTTTGTGACAAGCAACGTGTAATCCCCTTTTCCATGGACATACTTCAGCCCGTCAGACAGTCATATCATCAATACATATACATGCACAATTAAAATATGTAGGACATGGAAAATGTTGTGAATAATATCATGGCACGCGTCTGTGTGATCAGCTGTGGTGGCGTCATGGTAGCACGTAATAAACTCCATTGACAAATTTTTGTAATACTCTTTCTGAAACAGTATTTTTTTACAATTTTAGCATCCCCCTTTTTACGTCACTATTAAATTGTCAGATTAATTTTAATTAACCGAAATCATCGAAATTGCTAATATTCCCTCTAACCCCTCCAACTAAGCAAAATACGCTATTTGACAACATTAAAAAAATACTACAAATAATGGTCATCCTATCAGATAATAGCGTAAAAAGACATTTAAAACTATAAATTAAACTAAAATAAGCATATTTTTTGAGAATTTCGCTTAAAAAATCTTATAATTTTTCGAATTTTTATCTGTGACGAAAACGCTCTGCGATCGATCACAGCACTGCAGACGTCACACGCAAGTAAACGCGGCTTTGTGACAGAACAGAACAGAACAGAAACAAACAGTTTTTGTGGATTATTTATAGACGTATTTGTACATTGTGCAACTACACACCATTTTATTCACAAAGTTTGAAGAAAAACTTTATTATTATTTACTTTGACTTCACTGCCTTAAGGTTACACAAAATTTTTACTTGCGTGTGACGTCACGTAATCGGCTCCATACAAGGTGACAGCATTTTTCGCGCGTTTTTTTTAATTTTAAACTTTAACATCGATTTTTTGTTAAAATCCGTTGATTTTTTTTTTGAAATATCGATGTAGTGTGCATATTATATGCTAAGGAATAATTTAAAATGGTTTTCCAAAATTTGTCAAATACCCTATTGCTAGGAGTGGGTTCACGTCGGTAGTATAATGGCCAGGATTCGAACCCGGGAGCTCTCGATCCTAAGGCCGACTCCTTAACCACTAAGCTACCGACCGACGTTAGCAAGTTATAACACTTATAACTCACCATACCTTTTTTTGACGCGCTCGATAATTTCTGATACAGGGTTGGAACAGGGTTTTGTATCGAGCTTTGTTCCGTCAGTTGCCTCTTATACACTTCGAATGAGATTCTGATCCTTTATCCACACTGGTGCTCATATTTGGAGGTACTGTTCAGGCGGGCAACTTATATTGCGGCCTTGCCCGTTGGACGATTATTCACTTATTTGTGCACTACTAGAAGGGTTGTAATTAAATTAAACCACGTCTGTAGACTGATCTTAATCGACTTTTATTCCAATTCATCATTTGCTTCCTCGGTAGCAAACCATATCGCGATTTACAACAGAACAACGCCATCTATGGTTGGCCGGACAAACTATGAATGTAGTGTTAGAAATCATATTTTAAGTTTATCGCATTGAACAGGTACGAATTGGGTACAAGGTATCCCCTTGTATATTATAGTATATCTACTGCGCCTCATGGGCTCCCCTAATATTATACTTTATATATTCATCACATCATCATTATTTAGGCGCTGTCCCGATGGCGCGTGGCGTAAGGGCCCTCGCTAATTCCCTTTAATCTCCACATTTCAAACGTCGTACAATTTGAACATCCAGATATCTTGATTATCAATAATATGGCGGCTTTAACAAACTTTCAATTGAGTAATGTGCAACCAACTCATCCGATTCGAAGGACCATAATTATGAAGGACGTAGGCTTCAAAATCACCTGTACAAAAAAATTATTTTCAAAATAACCTTATGTATATCTTGCTGCCGATGATCTCAATAGCACCAATGACAATAGGATGCACCACTCCATCTGGTGGCATGTACATCGATGGCAGCAAATTACAAACAGACATCTACAAGAACAAAGCTAGCCTCTTCAAATTTGGGATAATAATAAAAAGAAACCGGCTATATGTCCTTGTTTACGTTAATCGACGCGCCAAATTGATACATACACGAACAAGTGTCATATGTCCGTGTGTACATCGTTACTTTGTAAATTCAGTGTGTATACTCTGTTCATTTTTTTTTTTTTTGACAGCTCACGCCCATGAAATTTCTTATTGTTAACGTTAAATTTTCAAACAAATAGTGTTGTACTGCATGGACGGTTACTGCCCACTTAGTGATGTGCTTACACATAACGATTACTATGATTGTGCCACAGATTACAAATAATCGGTAGAAATAAATGCTATGAATAAATCTAAATTTCTACATAACATATTAATAAGGTGTAAGAAACAAAATTTTCATTTAAATTTATTTTATTAACATGACTCGTCAGAAACTTCATTTGAACATGATTGGTCCGATGAGGAGAATTCAGTAATCTTAATGATTTGCTCTTGTGTGCATAAATTATCAAATGCAATGTCCCGGTCCCAATCAGACATTATGACTCTCTTAGTTCTCTCCACACTCGCCCAGTTTTCGGTCGTCACGTGGGTGCAAGCGTTTTCTAGTAATTTTAACATTTTATTAGCTGTGAATGGGGGGCTTGTATGGCTTCTTGCAGCATGCCCTTTTACTTGTGCCCATACTGCCCATACATAAGGTCGATGGCGTTGTATTGGCAGCGATACGAAGGAATCCTAAGGATGATATGGCCATATTCTGCTGCAATTTCATCGAACACATACCGTTTCTTCTTGTTTTTTAATATTTATAATAATTCTATTTTTAACATAGAATCGTCTACATTTTCTCCTTTATCGCGTAGCCAATTAATAATTTCGTTTTTTATCGGCTTGTGTTGGCATTTTGTCAATTTAGCGAGAGTGGTAGGGCGCGTTATCAATAAAAAATATTGATGGTTCTTTCAACGATAGAAGCATATTCTTGAACCACTCTTCATACACCTCCGCATTCATTTCCTCGTGGTAATCGCCAGATCTCTTTGATTTAAATGCCAGCTTTACATCTTGCATAAAACCTTTAGCTGTACCTGCCTGGCAAATGGTGAGGCGTTCGCCTTAACCAATAGGTAGTGCGGAGGTGGATGCAGCAGTGTCGTCAGTCCAGGACCGAAATACGGTTAGCGTTGAGCCATGTTTCATCCGTAAAGACCAGTTTGTCCAATCTTGATTTTTTTTGCCTCTTTTAAAAAGTCACATCGTGCCAAAGCAATATCAGTGCGTGCCATTAATATTTTTCTTTTATTAGACTTTTTAAATAAACAGCCAATTATTTTCAAAACTATGGCCAATGACGATTTTTCACCACGAGATAGACCATTTCTTTTCAAAGAAACAATAAGATTTCTTAAAGTTGGAATTTCTTTTTTCAGATAGTAGTCATTATACATGACGGCAAATGACGTCAGCGTCAAAATCGTCAACATTTGTAACAACACGAGGCCGGCGTTTACTTTTAGGTGTAGAAAGTTGTTTTTTTTTTAAGACGCTCTTGCCGTAGGCTTCGATAGTAATTTTAGTTACACTTGAAAGACCGATACCCAACGCAGCCGCAACTCGGTTTCGCACTTGCGAAATTGGTATAAGCGGACCGCCATTTTGATTTTCTGGCTCAAAGTAATCATGAAGTTTAAGCACTAATTCTCTCCATTGTCCTTTCAACACACGTCCTTTTGGCATTCTCACGATCAAAGAACTCTGCGACACAAATACGAAACGAACGACAAATACGAAAGAAAACTTAGCGAATGTAAATGGCTATGATAGCACGGGCGTTTTGTTGCGAGTGACAGTCCACGTCAAAATAGCGATCGGGCGGACGGTTGGTTAATGTTGCCAGTTGACTTATATAATTTTTATAATGTAATTTTTACTGTTACTAATATTTATTTTAATATTAATAAATAGAGACGCCAATACATGGATTTATATTGGTTTACAAGAAATCTAAGAGAATATTAAATCGAAACGCACGTTTATCGAAATCGCTTATTTTGTTTATCATTATTCGAATTAGGTATTCGAATAATGCTATTAGGTACAATCGGAATGGTATCACATTTGAGATACTTTTATGAGCTATCAAAAGACTATTAATTTAATGGACAAAGTGTAGTTGTCTTTATATATGCTGCAAAAATCGACTCAATATTCGACTTTTTATAAAACAAAGCAGTACATGCCTAGATAGAAGAGAAAATTCTGAATGCGATTATGCAAAAAAAGAAATATTCGCTTAAATGTAGATGTCCGTTTATAATTTGCTGCGGTCGACAAGAACTAACGGTGGTCTCGCCTTATTACCTACTTGCGGACGATATTGTAACACGTGCAAAATGCGGGTGAGATCGTTCAACGAGGCTACTTCTATTACTACTATTCTAAATTCGGAAGTCAAATTATACCGCAAGGGCTAGGTGGATCTGGAAGAGGGTTGTCACAAAACGTTTTATCCCGGGGCTAGGTGCCCCTGGGTCGCGGCGACACCCACTGGGCTCGGAGGAAGTAACGGTCGGTCGGTCGCAGGACGTGAAGATCCCCATCGAGAACGTGCTGGGTGGGCTCGGCAACGGCTTCAAGGTGGCCATGAACATCCTCAACAACGGGCGCTTCGGCATGGCGGCGGCGCTGGCCGGCACGCAGCGCGCCGCGCTGCGCCAGGCGGCCGAGCACGCCGCCACGCGCGTGCAGTTCGGCCGGCGCCTGGCCGAGTTCGGCTCCGTGCAGGACAAGCTGGCGCGCATGGCCATGCTGCAGTACGCCACCGAGACGCTGGCCTACATGGTCAGCGGCAACATGGACTCGGGCGCCACGGACTACCACCTGGAGGCCGCCATCTCCAAGGTCAGTGCGCGCGACCCGTCCGCCCCGTCCCACCCGACCGACCGACCTGACCTCGTGACGCTCCGCAGGTGTTCGCGTCCGACTCCGCCTGGGCGGTGGTCGACGAGGCGATCCAGATCCTCGGCGGCATGGGCTTCATGAAGGCGACGGGGCTCGAGCGCGTGCTGCGGGACCTGCGCATCTTCCGCATCTTCGAGGGCACCAACGACATCCTGCGGCTGTTCGTGGCGCTGACGGGCGTGCAGTTCGCGGGCGGCCACCTGCAGGAGCTGCAGCGCGCGTTCAAGAACCCCACGGCGCACCTGGGCCTCATCCTGGGCGAGGCGGGGCGGCGCGCGTCGGCCGCCGTGGGGCTGGCGCGCGGGCCCGACCTGGCGCCGCTGCTGGCGCCCGAGCTGCGGCCGCTGGGCGCCGAGCTGGCGCGCCTGGTGGCCGAGCACGGACGCGCCGTGGAGGCGGCACTGGTGCGCCACGGCCGCGGCGTGGTGGACGAGCAGCAGCTGCTGCAGCACCTGGCGGCCGCGGCCGTGGACGCGTACACGGCGGCCGCCGTGCTGGCGCGCGCGTCCCGCGCCGCGCGCCTGGGGCTGGCGGGCGCGCCGCACGAGCTGCGCCTGGCCGAGGCGTGGGCGGACGGCTGCGTGGCGCGCATGCCGGCCGCGCTGGCCGCCACGCGCGCGCCGCGCGACCTGGCGCAGGCGGCGCGCGTGGCGGCGCTGGGCCGCGCCGTGGCGGCCGCGGGCGGCCAGGCCTGCGGCAACCCGCTGGCGTTGTAGCGAGTCTTCTATATTGTACAGCGTAATTTTAAGTGCTCCTTTCTAAATAAGTAGTAATGTTTAGTGTAAAGAGAGTCCTAGTGAACGCACGAGAAACGAACGAAAGTAAAGTTGATATCTCGGCCCTCCATCGTCCCCGAACCGCCCGAGGCCACCCGCCGGAGACCCCTGCATCCTATATAAACGCCGTGGAGTAAATAATGAAAGGATCGCGGGTACTCGGCGAAAGCATAACGCCATGGATGCATACAAACGTTTTATTCCCACTACGCTATAATACAAGTCGACGTCATCGGCGCTATTTACAATCACAACACTAATTACACGAGAGGTACGAGAGTCCGGGCTACACGTCCACCTGCAGCGACGAGTCCCAGGCGCGCGCGTTGACCTGGCGCAGCGTGGAGCGCAGCGCGCCGCCCGGGCCCAGCGCCAGCGTGAGCGGGAACGACTCGCCGCGCGCGCGCGCGAACAGCGCCTGCAGCGTCTGCTCCCAACGCACCGGCGCCACCACGTGGCGCGCCACGCCGCGCCGCACGTGCGCCGCGTCCCGGTAGGGCCGCGCCTCGGCGGCGCACCAGGCGGGCAGGCGCGGCGCGCGCACGGCGCCGGCCGCCAGCGCCTGCGCCAGCGCGCGCTCGGCGCCCGCCATGAGCGGCGTGTGGAAGGCGCCCGCCACGGCCACGCGCGCCGCGCGCCGCACGCCGAACGCCGCGCCCGAGCGCTCCACGAAGCGCAGCGCCTGCGGGCGTAAGAGACCCGATATTAATAATAAAATACTATTTATGTAATTAAAAAGCTTTTTTTTATTGCTATTATGTGTCCCTCCCGCAATCCCCGTACGACCAACGGGAAAGCCAAGATGATCTGGACAGTGGGACAAAAGTTCCCACTGGACAGACTAATCTAACCATCGATCTGACCGACGTTAAAAGCCAAGCTGATCTGGACAATGAGCCAAAAGTTTTTACTGCACAGACTAATCTAACCATCGATCTGATCAAAGGGAAAAACCGCGTAATTCTATAGTTAGATTTTTTGAAGATTCAGTGATTGTCGTCTATTGGTTCTTACGACGAAGTGTAACTAAACACATATCTTCTATTTGTCGGGTATTAAACCCCCTACAAATTGCGGCTCCGGATCACGTTTTGTAGAAGGGTTCAATTCCCGACGGACAGAAGATAAGTTTTTAGTTAGCAAATGTAATCATTGGTCACAAATGATGTGAAGCAAGGGTTTGGTCGCGACAGATTCCTGTAATATCTAAGGTTGAACTGTTTAATTATGGCAATCGGTCCGATCGCGTCGCCGTTTCAGCAAAAGTTGCTAAGGCTAGCATTTTTATTATGTGCGTGAGCCGTACATAATAATTTTAAATAAAGTAAATATATAAGTCTTCAGGCTTTCACGGCCGGCGTTGCATGTAGAATATACTGCTTCCGGGCTGGTTGGCCGTGGTCCATGTGAAACTTGCGTTCCAGACGTTTCGTCGATCACTGCGGTCGACATCTTCAGTGGCGCAGGGCCGGGCGACGACAACTTCGGAGACCTTGCCTCGCCGGCGGCTGACGTGCGAGTGGCGCGATGGCTTGAGTCACGGCTGTATTTATAGGCACGGTCGGAGCGGGTAATCGACTCACTTGATTCTGATTGGCCAAGCGCTGTGGCGCGGACGTTCTCGATCCTGATTGGTTGTTTGCACTGTGATACCGAGTGGCTCTCAGTGCTGGGTACCAATCTTTTTGGAGCTGAAATCCCTCGTTTTTTCGGTTAAAGTTGTTGGGATGCTTGAATATTTCGATGGCTTCTCGAAGCATACGTGGGAAAAAATGTGTTGTGGTAGCTAGAACTTTCGTGTTCTGAAATTGAAAAAAAAAAAAAAAAAAAAAAAAAAAAAAAAAAAAAAAAGAAGATGGCAGTCTTGGTCACCGAGTCTATCGAAAGCCGACACACACAGACCGTTACCTACACAAGGACTCCAACCACCATCCCAGACAAAAAATGTCAGTTATCAAGACACTGGTCCACCGAGCTAAGACCATCTGTGAACCTCAACACCTACAAAACGAGTTACGCCACTTGGACTCGGCCTTCCAAGCTAATGGATTCTCTGCACATGAGATACGGAGAGCTCTTCACCCAAAGAAAGCTTCGCAGACAAACCAGGATGAGAAAAAACCAGCTCCGATAGGGAAGGCTTTCTTGCTATACATTCGTGGCATTACGGATCGTATCGGAAGACTGCTAGAAGCTTGTAACATCAAGCCGATATTCAAGCCCACGACGCAGCTACGGAATTTTCACCGTTCGGTCAAGGACCCACGTGATCCACTATCGTCAGCTGGAGTTTACAGAATCCCCTGCTCATGTGGCTCGGTATACGTGGGCACCACCCAAAGAAGCATTAAGACCCGCCTGTCGGAACATGAACGTAATTGCCGCCTCTGCCACTTCGACAAGTCAGCGGTTGCAGAACACACCCAAGAGGATGGGAATCATACCATCGAATTTCAGAACACGAAAGTTCTAGCTACCACAACACATTTTTTCCCACGTATGCTTCGAGAAGCCATCGAAATATTCAAGCATCCCAACAACTTTAACCGAAAAAACGAGGGATTTCAGCTCCAAAAAGATTGGTACCCAGCACTGAGAGCCACTCGGTATCACAGTGCAAACAACCAATCAGGATCGAGAACGTCCGCGCCACAGCGCTTGGCCAATCAGAATCAAGTGAGTCGATTACCCGCTCCGACCGTGCCTATAAATACAGCCGTGACTCAAGCCATCGCGCCACTCGCACGTCAGCCGCCGGCGAGGCAAGGTCTCCGAAGTTGTCGTCGCCCGGCCCTGCGCCACTGAAGATGTCGACCGCAGTGATCGACGAAACGTCTGGAACGCAAGTTTCACATGGACCACGGCCAACCAGCCCGGAAGCAGTATATTCTACAAAAGTAAATATATGTTACTTTGTACAGATCTTATCTGGAAAAGTTATTGTCTGAATATTGCTATAACGTGTGCGTTCGCGCAGCGGAATGTTGTTGAATTTAAAGATTTTAATTATGCAGATATTTAGTGTATGACGTCGTGTAATTGTGTATGGTAAAAAAAAAATGGTGCATGCAGCCATTGTGGAGAAATTCGCTAAAAACTGATTCCGCTGGGCGAACGTTGTCCTGGCGGAACTTTTTTCTAATCCATGGACTTAGAAGAAAAGAAATGTGTCCAAAAATTAGTGTGTATTTGTGTGTAATTGTGTATGTATGAATAAAATTAGTGCATGCATAAACTTCAGAGAAATTCAAGTTTCCGCTACGCGAACGTTTGGCCATTAGCTAGTTTTCGGATAAAGCTCTTATATAGAGAGCTGTAGATTTTTACATAGGTTGTTTTGAATTTGTTTAAAAAACAGATTTAGAAGAAATCGTAGGGTTTAAAAGATAAAAATATAAACGTGAAATACGCTCATTAGGTCTTAGTTCGTGAAGTAGCCACTTTGGGGTCTTGATTTTAACGTTTATACAAACCTTGTAAGTGTCTGCAACATGTTGCCAAGTATCAATGATGGTTCGTTAGTAATTAATGAGTTATAGAACAATTTACCATGAATAGACCACTGTTTGCAAAGCAGTCAAATATCAAGACATTCTAAAGTAATTGCATAGTAAAATGTATTCCAATAATTAGTGTATTAATTCAACTACTCACATGCAAAATTTCATCTCAATAAATTCAGTAATTAAAGAGAAACAATTAAAATACTGACAAAGCATCGAAAACCTACATAACCCGACCAAATTCGGATAGATATAAAAAAGCGGCCGTTCAATATAACTAGGTAACATTCTAAAATTTACAGTATGATACCGGTATTTAATTGGTACAGGTGATAACACAATTGTTTTGATATAATTTATAGGTCATTTATTTTTCTACACATGATTTTTAAATGTATTTGACTATGACAGTAAGTACTATTTACGTAGCTACTTTATAGTTTTTTTTTATATGATATTACCGTTGTACTGGACTTATGTATGTGGGCGTGTTCCCGCGCACCCCACCAAAATATTCAGAATTATTTTGTTCGAAGCGGTACACTTACGGCTAGTCCTTTGTTTAATAGTCTAAGTATTGTAGTTAGGAATTGATCAAAAATATTATGCTAGTGTGAAAAAACAGACAACGCGCTGCGCGCAACGAGCGATAGAGGCGGCTTCCCACTTGAAACGGTACTTCCATCCTTGAAGAAAAGAGAGCGCAATATGTTTTCATAACTCACATAAGCCACGGCCTGCGCGTATTCGTTTGCTGTTGAACTTGAACCTGGTTTTGTTTTATCCCCATTCACAAATTTGCACTCAAGGACAATGTGCGTATGCGCTTTTGTTTTGCTATGTATCGCCAATTCTCCGTAATAATAATATTGACAGTGTGTTATTAATGTTATAGTGTAACAGTGAAGCTTAAAATAATTATGTGGTAGGTATATTGAGTGAGTGATAGTGAGAAGCTGATGTTTAATTAGAACTTGTTAGTTGAAGATTTATTCTTAAGGCAGATAGGGGCGGTATTATTAAAAAAATATTTTTCATTCTAGAAATGCAATTGTTTTATTTTTTCCTAACGCTTGTGTACGCAACTGTACCATATTAATAAATACTATACTGGAAGGTTAAGAACGTTACTTAGAAATATGGCACGGTCGCTTTTTTGTAGCCATCCGAACTTGGTCGGGTTATGTAGGTTTTCGATGCTTTGTCAGTATTTTAATTGTTTCTCTTTAATTACTGAATTTATTGAGATGAAATTTTGCATGTGAGTAGTTGAATTAATACACTAATTATTGGAATATATTTTACTATGCAATTACTTTAGAACGTCTTGATATTTGACTGCTTTGCAAACAGTGGTCTATTCATGGTAAATTGTTTTATAACTCATTAATTACTAACGAACCATCATTGATACTTGGCAACATGTTGCAGACACTTACAAGGTTTGTATAAACGTTAAAATCTAGACCCCAAAGTGGCTACTTCACGAACTAAGACCTAATGAGCGTATTTCACGTTTATATTTTTATCTTTTAAACCCTACGATTTCTTCTAAATCTGTTTTTTAAACAAATTTAAACAAATTCAAAACAACCTATGTAAAAATCTACAGCTCTCTATATAAGAGCTTTATCTGAAAACTAGCTAATGGCCAAACGTTCGCGTAGCGGAAACTTGAATTTCTCCGAAGTTTATGCATGCACTAATTTTATTCATACATACACAATTACACACAAATACACACTAATTTTTGGACACATTTCTTTTCTTCTAAGTCCATGGATTAGAAAAAAGTTCCGCCAGGACAACGTTCGCCCAGCGGAATCAGTTTTTAGCGAATTTCTCCACAATGGCTGCATGCACAATTTTTTTTTTACCATACACAATTACACGACGTCATACACTAAATATCTGCATAATTAAAATCTTTAAATTCAACAACATTCCGCTGCGCGAACGCACACTGCTATAACAGTTAAACAAGTTGCTGTAACAGTTACAACAGTAACCTCCGAATTCTCCAGCGTAACATCGTCTACGAGTAAACGAGACTTCACGGATTTACTGAGTTACCGGGGCGCGGCGGCGCGGCGGCGCGGCGGCACTCACCTCCTCGTCGCCGGCGACCACCTTGCAGCCCGGGTACAGGTAGTTGGCCACCTGGCACACGGGCGCGGCCACGCCGCGCGCCGCCGCGTGCTCGCGCGCGCGCAGCAGCGCGTGCGGCAGGTTGGCGTCGGGCGCCAGCCACAGCGTCAGCATGCCGCCGCGCCGCTCGGCCGCCGCCGCCGCCATGGCCGCCGCGCGCAGCTCCACCAGGCGCAGCGCGAACTCCAGCGGCAGCGCGTCGGCGAACACCAGCGCGCCCAGCTCGCCCAGCGAGAAGCCGGCCACGGCGCGCACGCGCTGCAGCGCGCCCGGCCGCGCCTCGCGCGCGCCCTGCAGCGCCGCCAGCGCCGTCACCAGCACGGCCGTCTGGCAGCGCGCCGCCAGCTCGCCCGCCGGGCCCTGCGTGCACACGCGCGCCACGTCCCACCTGCGGC
This sequence comes from Eilema caniola, assembly GCA_949126895.1. Classification (NCBI taxonomy): domain Eukaryota; kingdom Metazoa; phylum Arthropoda; class Insecta; order Lepidoptera; family Erebidae; genus Eilema; species Eilema caniola. Next base: position 30,816,794 of record OX421463.1, read on the forward strand.
GCGTGCCCAAACGACCTAGTTATTGTACATCGCTAGAACACAGGACCATCCGCTCGGAGGAGCAAGCACGTCGAAACACGTAAGAATGCTCCATAGATGCTACGATATATAAGATAGAACGCTGTAAGCTACTGTTCATCGCGCTCTAGTGGCGATTACCTTCCCTCGTGAATGGAAAATTCAAATAAAAAATATGTTGTTATAAAAACTGTTAGTTCCTGCGATTTTTATTAAAACATAAAGCAGTGGTAGGAAAATCTATCTAAATGAGATGACATCACACGCGCTCACATGCCTTTTTGATGATCAGTATTTTTAGAAACTTTGAATGCCTGTAAAATCATAACTACTATTCATTTTTGAATGAAACAAGAAAAGGTGTATTTATATATAAGTTTAAGAGCTTTACTGTAACCTAGTTACATGCTAGAGATAATACTGGGACTTAACCCACTAGACCTAGAGGCAAAAAAGAAAGCAGTTGAACAATGGTTCAAACTAAAAAGCATTGGCCTCTGGACAGCAAACGCATTCGACGAAGGCCATGCCAAGATAAGTCAGGGCTACGAAGACAAACTGTCAATGATTCTCGCGAATAATGACCTAATCAAGAAAGAGAGAACATTTGACAAGAAATACAGAGTACATATAGGACACAGAGATGACTGGAAGATAGACACAAATGGCACTATCTGCTACACAGACGGCTCCAGAAAGGAAACAACAAAGCTCTCTGGCTCTGGAGTGCACATTAAATGCGAGGACGGGACAGAGATAAACAGATCAATACCATTGGGTAAGTTTGCAAGTGTATTCCAAGCAGAAATCTTTGCCATTAAGGAGTGCGCGGAAATAATAAAGGACCTGAATGCCGAGAAGATCACACTCTACAGTGATAGCCAAGCTGCGCTGAAAGCTCTGGACAAAATAGAGACCACCTCGGCAATGGTAAAGGAATGTAAAAAGGCATTGAAAAGACTGGCCATAGCAACCGACGTAACGATTGCTTGGGTACCCGGACACGAGGGTAACACGGGCAACGAGGTAGCTGACGAGCTGGCCAGGAAAGGAGCTGATGTAAACCAGGTGGGCCCTGAACCCAGGTTGCCAATAGCCCACAAAATCACCAAAGGAGTCATCAGCCGGAGCATAGTGGCGGAGACCAACCGAAGATGGAAATCATCGCCTGTCATGAGACAGTCGAAAATGTTCATAAAAAGTTTAGACACAAAAAGAACAAGCCAACTTATGAAACTATCTAGAAGAAACATGAGGCTTGTCGTAGAAGTGATAACAGGACACTGCCGATTGAACAGGCACCTGACACTAATAGGAGTGAAGACTGATCCCAGATGCCCGGAGTGCATGGATGCCGAGGAAACTAGCATCCACCTGCTGGCCGAATGCCCCATGTACGCGCTGAAAAGATGGGAAATCATGGGAACGGATGAATTAGATCTGGAAGACTTTTCCAATCTGAGGGTGGAACAGATTGTAAGTTTTTGCAAGGAAACAGGTAGGTTCGACGAAGCGCCGTGATTGCCGGACACCCCTATCCCTTACAGGAAAAATAGGGGAAATGGGTGAAATGGCCCACAATGAAGGGCAGATCACCCGTCCGGTTGCGGCGTCCCCTGCTGGCAGTAAGTAAGTAAGTAAGTAACCTAGTTACATTCTCGATTATATTGTACAAGCCCAAACCATGCAATGTATTCCTTACAGATATGTATATAAAAGTATGTATTGCCTTTTATGAAATTTTATTCAGTGAGCTTTAAGAGTTGCGGCCAGTGGCGACCAAAATTTTATACTAGAAATTATTGCCTTGTGACTTCTTGCAAGCTGCGGGCTGTACACTATGACCCTCTACAAAGTACTCCACCCAAAGTCTTTAGTTATGAGATTATGAGAAGGTGTAGAGCCTTCACACAATAAAAAACAAAACCTGTTTGTTGGGCAGTGTCCGAGGGGACTTTCACACATAAAATGAAAGTATCCAAGATTTAGGTGTGTAGACCTAACAAGACCACAAGGTATGCAGTCGCAGGTATATTTCCTATTGATATCAGATCAAGAGATTCATACAGAGGTTATAGAATGTGATAGTTGGGATTAGCAATATATTTCTTAATAGGTTCCAGCATACAAATATATGATAAATCTCCCTATGATACTAATGGTACATCAGTTTATAAGTAATTGTGAAAAGAATGGAATAATTACCCGACTATGCTAGATGCAAGATCATAAAGTTCTTTAGCAGCAGGAATCTCTAAAAGACGACGGCCCATGCCAACCCATTGCGAGCCTTGCCCTGGGAAAAGTAGAACAGTAGTGTCACGAGGCTCCACGCGTTCTTCGGCTAAGTGGGTGCTCCCAGGTCGAGCCGCGTACGGTTGCGTAGCCCAACGCAGCTCGGGCTCAGCTGCCTCCGCGTTAGATTCGCCGAAGGAGCCTGCATCATCCAAAAGCCGACGCAAGGGACTGTTGCCTTTATCTTCGTCAATTTTCTGACTACCACGACGGATTTGTAATGGTAGTGAAGGTAATGTCCTATACACACGCCTAATACGCTGCATTTTTAAGTGTTGTTGCAATCATGAATTTATAGGGCAAATCAATGAATAAAGTTATATTTAAATTACTGATACCATTATTATGAATAAAAAGCTGGCAGACAAACAAAACATATCCCTCCGACTAATGGACAAAAGTGATAAGACTGTCAAGTTGTGACAACTTATTGACAAGAATGACAAGCGTCAAACGACACGTGACTTTTGATTTGACAAAAAATCTAAGGTTTGACATCAGCATTCAGCATAAAGCATAGATGTAGTATTTTTAAAGCTTAGTCCATAGCTTAGTAAACACTATAACTGTGTCAACGACGTCACTGCCAATAGAAAGAGAGAGACAGAACGGGAAGAAGACATTTATCTTTTTTTTTTAATGACATAGGAAACAAACGCGCGGTCGGATCGCCGAATGGTAAGCGATCACCGCCGCTCATGGACATCTGAAACACCCAGAAGGGTTCTAGGTGCGTTACCGACCTTTAAGGAGGAGAGAGTACGCCCTTTTTTTTGAAGGTTTGAAGGTCGTATCGGTCCGGAAATACCGCAGGCGATAGTTCATTCCACAATTTAGCTGTATGAGGTAGGAAGTTTCTGGAGAAACGCACAGTTGAGGACTGCCAACCATCCAACTGTCATACCTAGGGCGATGGCGGAAAGATGCGGCAGGGATTAATCCGAACAATTCCTCAGAGCATTCTCCGTTGTACATGCGATAGAAAATACAGAGCGAAGACATCTCTACGCAGCGCCAAAGGGTCAAGCCGATCCGAAATACGGCAGTCGACAATTCGAGTCGCTCGTCGTTGGATACGGTCCAGAGGGGCAAGCTGGTACTTAGGTGCCCCTGCCCATAGATGAGAACAGTATTCCATGTGAGGGCGAACCTGTGCGTTCTAGAGCTGAAGGCGGTGGGCCGGTGTGAAAAACTGTCTTGATCTGTTGAGCACACCGAGCTTCTTTTTGAGGTTAATTTGGCCTTACCCTTTAAATGGCCGCGAAACCGGACTTCGCCCGAGATCTCGACGCCAAGTATTCCTAGACAAGCTGTGGCAGTCAGGGGAGTGCTCACAAAAACGTGGTGACACGACAAATTCTAGCTTTGTTGCCGTAAATGCGCAAACTTGTGTCTTGGTAGGGTTAAATCGGACTAGGTTCAGTCGACCCCACTCAGATACTTCTTTTAAGGAAGTCTCAATTTCGGACACAAGATTGTTTCGGAGATATTGGTGCGGCCGGAGTAAGCAGCATCACCCTTACTATCATCAGCCTAACAATGGATGCCGCTGATTTGCAGCATGTCATTGACATGCAGAAGGAATAGCGTAAGTGACAACATACAGCCTTGGGGGATGTTGTATATTTGTCTATTAAAATAAATATGTTGTCTATGATTGTCTATGATAGCGCCCTCGTCCCCGGACGGTACCGGCGCCCGACATTCATTTCCTTAACATGTAACTCAAGTGTGTGTATCTCTCAGAATAAATAATAAGTCGTAAAGTCGTTTTCCTTCAATATCAGCCATCTCACCACGAACCCAAAGCAGGGGACACCAGCATTCACAGTCGTGCTGGGTGCAAATCGATATGGGTATCGTTGTTAGGGTTTTTTGGGGTTGCTGATTACGAATATATCATCCATAGCGATCCAAGATGGTGGAGTAGAAATTTTTACTAAAATTAATATGGTTATCATTTTCAGGGTTTTTGGGGTTGCTGGTGACGAAAATCATACGATTGAAATCCATTGAGCGATTTAAGAAGGCGACGAACTACTGTAAGAGTATTCTTTGGTGGAGTAGAAATTTTTACTAAAATTAATAATAATATGGTTATCATTTTCAGGGTTTTTGGGGTTGCTGGTGACGAAAATCATACGATTGAAATCCATTGAGCGATTTAAGAAGGCGACGAACTACTGTAAGAGTATTCTTTACTATGTGGTAACAAATAATTTTACAGTAGTTCTGTGGTACCTCTATCATCTTAGGTTCGCATGGTTCCTGATTCACATCGGAACCCAGGATCCCTTCTTTTTTTTCTTTGTTGGTACTCTAGCTTACCTCGGTCCCCGTTGAAACATCTATGGCAATCGTTACGGCTAGTTGGAGCCGTAAATAGTCTGACTAGCCCAACTATAGAATTTGGAGACTGCCAATAGTGCCAATTGGCTGTGGAGGTCAGATAGCAGTCGCTGCGTGTAAACGCCACTGCCACTGCAGGACAACCTCAATATCCTCGGTATGAATGTCCGCTGCTAACTGAATAACAAAAACTACATCGAGAGTATCATCAAAAACAGCCTCGCGTACACTCAGAGTTCTGAACAGAGTGAGACGGTTTTTCACGCCTGAGCAACGGTGTCTTCTATAAGTGTTAAATACGTAATCAGATTCTGTGTCACTATCACTCTCCTTTGATATTATGTTGTGTGTTGTTGCATCTATTAAATCTGTCTTCTTTAATATAATCAATCACACTCACATTCTAACGTTCTAACGTTAGAAACGCGCGAAATAGCTTCCAAGGTTCTGTGTTTCAACTACTATTATATTCATATCTGAACAATATAGATAGATATAGATCTGGTAAAATAAAAAGACGATACAGGCAACATTACATGTTGTGACAGCTACGTCAAGAAGCTGCATTATAGACTTGTGTCCAGTAGCCAATAAAATCTTACGACTGCCACGTGCCGCGGCCAAGGGACTTATTTCTGGCGCTTACTGTAGCTTGTCAATTTTTTTTTTAAGGTCTTCTCTTTTTGACAACAAATGTCAAAGTAACTTGGCGTCTTGACAGCACAACATGGCGTAGTAAATTACTTACTCTGTGTTCAAAGCGAAGTTTGCGAATGCGAAGTAGTGTCAGTTAACCCACACCACACGTACACAACCAAATTTTCAACCAATCCGTTGTTCATCCACATAAACTACATCTTCTTTGTTGGCATTTTGGCCGATTTCATCAAGAGTTCATTGTTGGTTTGGTATTAAATACGTGTTATATCTTATCGGTGGTGCTAATAACCAAATAATTCTTGTGAAATAGATTACGTGAATTTGCTTGAGATCGTGCAAATAAAACTTGTTACAGGTATGGTATGGTATTCCTTCTACAATTATCGCTTTAATGGTATTACAACATATGTTATCTTGCGCTATGTGCATCATCTAACCTCATCGTCAAAGGCAAAAGATTCGTAACTATTTTTTAAAGAATTGTCACTGTAGCTAAAAACTTTCGAAAGGGATGTGTTTAATGGCAGCGATTAAGAAAGATCGTTTCAATGTAGTCCACATATTAAAGAGGCCACAGTAGACATTTCTAAATCAACCTAAATTGCGTTCATAATTTGTCTTAAGGTAGGTACATAACGATCACCTTTAAAACCATTAAAACATAATACCATAGAACAGTTAGATATCTTATAAACAAGGAATTTTGTAACACAAAGTATTGTCATACTCAAAGTGGTTATATGCATCATAAAATGCTTGAAACATGCATGCAAATATAGGTAAAAGCTAGTTGCAATATACAAAAACATACTAATTTCTAATAATACAAATAGTCTTGATATTGGAGAGTTCCTAGCTAATGTCAAGTATCAGGACTGGACGGGTCAGCCCTTTTTGTGGGCTATTTCATCCCCTCCCCCTACATAACAACCACCATAGCCTGCTGCTTATATGACAACCCAGTCTGATGGAAGGCTTACTATGCTCTTCAGGGCACGGCAACACCTAGAAGATTAGGACTCAATGGGAATCAACCTGTGTCCCCTGTCTAGTAGTCGATCCTAATAACTCATAATGTGATAACAATTATCAATAGTGTAGTTGTCAAGCTGACTGTTTATATGTGACCCTACCAAGATTGTTGGGCCCAAGAGCCAAACTCGCCAGCAAGTTAGCACACCTGCTAATTGATTGGTAAGCGTCTGGCGCAGGCTTTCCTCTCAGTTTTGGGAGATTCAGACACATAAAGTCACACTTCCATATAGTCAAAGATAAAGCCAGATATAAGTAGGAGAGACTGACTCCAGGCTCTGTAGTGTGTTCTGCTTGTGATACAACCAAGGTCAGGTATTGCGATAATGATTTAAAGACAATCATCGACATTTGGATGTTTTCCTGAATGTATTTGAGGTCGAGATGCCCTCAGAGCTCAAGGTTCGCCTTCCGGCTCTTCCTCCTCCATTACGCACGATCTTGGGCATCCATGGTAGTGAGAACATTTGCACGCATGTCACTATGCACAACGTCAAGCCAGGACCTTTGGGGCCTACCCCTTCTACCTGGACCCGGCGGGGGCGCCATTGCCAGGCACTTGCTAGCCACGTAGCCTGGCTGTTGCCTTAAGACGTGGCCACACCAGCGAAGGCGTCTCTCCTGCATTTTATGCAATTTCCGAGTGCAAGAGTTCCTCACGCGATCTTTACGCGTGACTCCACACATCCACCGCAGCATTTTCATCTGCGTGACATGCAGCTCTTGCTTGTGTCGCTCCAACAGCGGCCGTGCCTCACAGTCGTGTAAAAGGATGATGATGAGAATTGTTTAAAGACAATAACCCACAGTTTTTTAACCCGCCTACTATTTAATTTGTAAATCACAATGTTTGATAATCATTTCAGGCGTTAAGCATGGCTCGGGGACAGCAGAAACTCCAATCACAAGCGAAAGCCGCAGAAAAAGCTTCGAAACTGAAGAAACAGCAAGGACATAGCGCCACGGCGCAGAAGGCTGCCGCGCAGAAGGCGCTCGTGCACGTGTGCGCCGTGTGCAAGGTACGCGCGCTCCCAGTGGCTCCTACGCGCTACGGTGATGTTGCACTAGCTCTGTGGTGTGCGCCATACGCGCCATCTCTATTGTCGGTAGTTTCGCGTCGCCATGTACCATACGACGAAATTTGTAGTAATATTAATCTTTGTGTAAGGCATTATTTAGTGACCAATTATCTATTTTGAGAATCAAAATGAATATTTGTACAATGCGTGCAATTATTCTAATATTGGTTTATTTATTTTGGAACACACGATCTTCACACATTTCCGCAGGGTATAATGTTAAGTAGGTACCTAAGAACCTACTGACACTTCTGACTCAATTATTTTTCTACTTCATCCGAACGCCGATCCAGCTCCTTTATTTTTTATTTATACCATCTAGGTGATAGACAAGTACACGGCCCACTTGGTGAAAAGTGGTTACTGTGGCCTATGGACGTGTCAACGTGTGCGACACCAGGGCAGTCACACTCGTGCTGCCGACCCTGTAAGAACAGAGAGTTTTTGCGCCGTCAGTGCAAAAGGCAAAGCTGGAAAAGTCTCTTTTCTTCCCACTGATAGCACAAGAACTCTCCAGTGAGCTCTGGCTACCCTATTCACCCCCGGGAACACAACACGAGGTTATTATGGCGCGCTATTCTGTAGGGCGGAGGTACTTCCCCAGTCGGACTGCATCTTTGGGACGGATATACCTACTTGTCTACCTCTATCATTCTTCTGCTTGCATCTAAAGTCGGCACCTCCAGGTGAATTTTAATAAAACCAAAAATATTTCCTGAATTTCTGTAAGGAGGACCTTTAGCTGGTCGCGCCTTGCCTTGCTACAATAATGATTACAAGCTAGTACTATAAACTATAACTATATTGATAGTATTCTTATAGATAGCTCTGCCTGTGTAGACTGTCATGTAATGTCCTAGTGTATACCCCAGTGAGATGTTTTATTAACCACATTTTATTTGGTTTCAGGCCCAGATGCCCGACCCTAAGACTTACAAACAGCATTTCGAAAATAAACATCCCAAGAACGACCTGCCAGAAGACTTGAAATCTGTCTAACATTTCGACACTGCTCTAGATTAACATTTATTATTTAACTTTTAAGAATTGTAAAAATATCTTCTCACTGAAACGGCATTTGTTTATTTCACTACATTTATGATTTGTTTCTTTTTTACTTAATGGAATGAGCACTAGAATACACACTTCACGTTCATATTCGTAGTGAGCTCATTAGCGCGTATTGTCCGCGCGGCCGTGCGCCCAAGCCCGCGTGCCGCGTCTGTAGGGTTGCCAGGTCGCCAAACCTAAAAGCCGGACATTCGGGTTAAAAGGCCGGGCAGCCTACATTATTGAGGATTTTGTGTTTCAGTATTAATGGGTACGATAAAATCAAGCTTTTTAAAAGCTTGCTATTAACTTGCACTGTATGCATTTAATTCAATCAGGCAAATTTTGCAACTTGATTTTGAAGCAGATATCCTTAACCGATTTTGCGATAAGTTATGTCCTAAAACTCTCTCGCATTTCATGGTATTCAGCGTTGAAGTAATGTAAAAAGCGTAACAAAAGCCGGACGGGCCGGACACCGTTAATTTTGGCCAAACACGCAATGAAAAGCCTAACTCTGTCCGACTTTATCAGGACGCCTGACAACCCTGCGCGTGTGACGTGTGACTACACTTGCGCTGTGTAATGTAGGTAGGTAGGTACTAATATGTGAAGGTTGTTTTTTTGTTTGCCTTAACTGTTCCCTTTCGTCATCGAGACACATTTTGTTAATTAACAACGATACTTGACACTCAAACTACTTGTTGTTATTAGATCACTTTATTGCCTATCAATTTGTGTTCAGTCTCTGATTCCGTTCAGTAGCTGTTCAGTTTTGAAATAGGCAACGTATCGAAGTATTCTAAGTTATCAAATACTAAGTATTTATATACACAAAGCTTGTTTTATTGACAGGGTATACACTGTACTGTAAATCTCTATAGTTGACGTAACGTAGTTCTTTCAATCGGCAGACGATCGATCGCGCGTCGTTGCGATAAAATCTACCTTTGCTCCATGGCAGTGGCGAGGAGTCCGTAAAAACCGACTCCAGAAACCTGGCAGACTACCTTTGCAGAGCTGGCAGAGATGGATAAATACACTCTATAACCCAGTCTAACGATTCATAGTTCATACAGTCTGTCGACGAAGCCGCCTAGACAGAGCAATCGTGCGGGATGAGCGGAATGGGGGAAGAAGGGGTACCGTACCGAGTAGCCACACATTTTACTCGGTACTAAGGATTCAGGCCTGTCTCATTTGTAATCGAGTTTTTTTTTATTGACCCGTTTTGTTTGTTAAAAGTTTTCATAATTTCGATTACGATTATTCATTTAGCGATCAAAGATGGCGGGACTCGAGATTTTTGCTAAAATCGATATGGGTAGCTTTTCCGGGGCTGTTGGGGTTTGCTGATTACGAATATACACTTGTGGACACATCTATTAGCTCACCTTAAAGTTTAGGTTTCGATGGCTCCTGCCTACCTAAATATGATTGCTAGATTGAACAAAAACTATTGATACAGTTTTAAACCTGATACATTTTACCATCTTTTTCGATCGTATTGTTTTAAATTTGAATTCAGTATACCACAGGGCATGGAGGGACGCCTAACAAGTCGGGTAAGCGCCTTGATGAAGGCAGTTGATTTTTGAATAAAAACATTTGATTAAAAACAACAAACATGTCTGGGCTTCTGACTGGCCAGTCCATAACTGTGATGTTCCTATCCCGAAGCTATTCCCTGACGATGACGATTTCTCAAGCTGGTCGTCACGATGTATCGATACTGCCTTTCTGTTGTGACCTGAGATCGTGGCCTTCCTCGGCGACGAACAAAGCCGCCAGTCTCTACGTACCTCCGAACATTTCGGAGCGCAGATCGACTTAAATTAAGTTGAGCACTTACATTTCTTTGGCTGTATCCGGCCTGGATAAGTCCACAGCTTGGGCGGCGACTTCAGGTGAAGTACCTATGCATAGATTATTGATAGAACCTCACCTTAATGTTAAGAATAAATAATGTTTGTTGTAAAACCGAAACCGAAAAATGTCGGCTATCGGCGTCCGACACCGATATCGGATATCGGATAGCCGACATCCGATAGATGACACCTTGTGCTGTACCGTAAATCCGTAAATCGACCCGTGAAAAGGTGGCTTTATTTGCCATTACAATAATCAGTATAATCACTGTAAATCGGGGGCATTGTATGCCATAGACAACAATTTAAAAAGTTTGACGCGACAAAATATGTCGACGTTACTTCGCTCGAGAAGACTCGAGATGATATCTCATCTCGATTCGAGATAGTTGACGACGCGCGCATGTTAGCCCTGCTGGTATTATGTTCGCAGTGAGCTACCTGAGTCAATTTGACACTTGCTACGCTAAGAACATTGGAAAGCCGCTAAGAGGTCTTACAATACCATAATGGTTCGTTAGATTACTCCTTGACTTACAGAAAGACCGGGAAACTCAATTTACTCGGATTCTGTGATGCGAACTGGGCAAACTGCACAGTTGACAGGAACGCATACACCGGGTATATATTCAAACTAGCTGGAGGACCCGTTGCTTGGGAAGCGAAAAAGCAATCCACTGTTGCTCTTTCTTCGACCGAAGCTGAGTATATGGCTTTGACTGCCGCATGTAAGGAAGTAAGGAAGCATGTTATCTTATCACCGACCGACGCTTCATTTCAGAAATAACAGGTACCTAAAAGTCCGGTTAAAATAATGTCTGACAGTCAGAGTGCTTTGAATTTAGTAAGTACATAATCCAATCTATCACAACAGGGCCCTGATTCTGCTATTATTTTTCTCATGGAAAAGCCACTGCGGTACCCACAGAACAGAAAAAACTATTAGAAGTGTGATAGGACCACAGAACAGAAAAACTTTTTACTGTTCCGTGGCGGTACCGGTATCACAGACACTGTTACCACTGCCATTTGACTTTAGACTTTACGGTTATACTGTTGACAAAAAAAAAATGACAATCTTGTAGAGTGAATGAAAAATGTTATAAACTCTTTCTCTATTCATTTTGGACTTTAACTGTATTGAAATAAAGTCTAAAATTTAATGACATTTTATGCAATGTCAGCGGTATGACAGTGGTGTTGTTATGTTATAAAATTAGCAGAATCGTGAGACGAAGCAATATACCTATATGAGATACCATTTCATTAGACAGAAGGTATCTAACAACACTTATTTTTGATTATTTAATAAAAAATAAGTACAAAAACTATAACCCGACTATATAATAATTATATATAAATAATTTTATTGTATTTAATACATACTATACATAGTGATGATCAGAGAATAACCGTGGTCATATGCAGCTTTTGTCTAAGGCTTATGAATCTTATGATTGATTACTTTATAGGGTAGGTAGCTTATGACCACGGCTATTCTATGATTATCACTATGTATAGTAGTATCAAATACATTAAATTTTATAACGTGTAAGTGTTTTATTTAAAAGATGTAGAGTGAATAGTAGGTTGTACATAAATTTTCAGGTGAAAATATTTTCTTGTTTCATACTTTTGAGAGCACAACTTTCGAGTAGTTGGGTTATAGCTTTTGTATCTACTTATTTTAAATTCTTTTGGAGCTATAAAGTAGATATGTACCTACGTAGTTTGAGAATCATTTTATTTTATTGTACCGTTTTGTATTTTAAGCATTTCATTTGTTTTATACTTATAATTTTACATTTATGTAGGTAATATATCCCAGAGCTAAAGTTTTATGTTTCGTAAACACTGGCAGAGAGTATCCCCAGATATGTGTCGATAATTGCCATAATTAACATTAAGAAGAAGTTCCACTTATTAAAATTTTAGAGGTGAACGTAGGTACTTTCTTAAGGATTACTAAATTAGTATTTTGGGTAGGTTCGGAAAGAAATTGTGTTTAGCTCTTATGGAAAGTTATTCTCAAAATTCGATTTATGCAAGCAAAGCCGCGAGCATCAACTAATAAAATATATATTCGTGAAACGTCCTAATCAAGAGCTTTCATTTAATACCAAACACGATATCCTTTAAGGATTTTTTTAGTTCATAGCTTTATGTCGTCTAGAGGGCGCCATATTTAATTTCATCTGATGTCAAGTAGCCTACAACCAGCGGACAATTGAGACGCTTCCAACTTCCAACCAATACCTCAATTGTGAATATATGATCAGCAGTTTAGAAGTTACGTGGGAACAGATGAACATAGATATCCACATACATACAAATGTATACCGGTCAAACTCATAACCCTCCTTTTGCTTTGCCGTAGTCGGGTAAAAAGTAGTGACATGTTGGCGGATGTGCTAACTAAACCTTTAGGGCCAGTTGCACATTCTAGATGTTTATCAAAAATTAGTATTTTGTTTATTTTCTTTTGTTTTTCTTCTATATTTTTTCGATTAAGGGGGCGTGTTGTAAGACTATGGCCCCATTACTAGCCTACTTGATGTAATAATTTTTTTTTTAATTTGAATAGTTTTCCTCTTAACTACGTCTTTATAATTTATTTTTGACTTGGTACCTGCTTCAAAAAGAAACTTCTCAAAATTTCTAATTTTTCTTTATTTTGTACATATTTTACAATTTCTACTCAACTCTCTATTCGATCTCTACTCGCCTCTACATTCGTCTCTCCACTTGACTCTACTGGACTCTCTATCGTATACTCTCATTTATATGGCTTCTCTAATAGCATTTATCTAGTCGCCCCTGTAGGTACTCCACTTGCCCCTATAACGATCTCTACTTGCCTCTATATTTGGCTCGTTACTCGACTATGTCCGTTCCCTCGCTCTAATTTACCTCTGTACTAAATTTCATGAGGAAATCTTCAAAAAAAAAAAACATGCTATTTTTACCCTATTTACCCATTTTTCCGGCGGGATTGAAAAGTGGCAAAACAAACATAACAAAAAAATCAAACAAACCTAAATCCCCTAGCCCTATTCCCTCCTACCCTTCTCATGACCCATGATAAAAGGTAGCCATATCCGTCCCCATAAGCTCTTACCCCTCTTTGTGCCAAATTTCATCAGGATACCTTCAAAAATGATAAACTTCCATCCCCTTTTTCTCCCCCCCCCCTTAAACCCCCTTTCTTGCGATAAAAGGTAGCCTATCTCCGTTCTCAAGCTCTAATCCACCTCTATACCAAATTACATCAAGATGGGTTCAGCGGTTTAGGCGTGATGATAATATACAGGACAGACAGACAGAGTTACTTTCGCATTTATAATATTAGTATGGATGGATATGGATAATGCCACAAATTGTCTGTTTTAGTGCATTTCAAAAAAAAAGATACTATTTTCGGTTAGTAAAATTATTACTTACTACAACAAATTAGTATGATTCCTAGGCCACCCCGGGCACGGGCCGGCAGTCGTGAGCTGCCCCGTCACAGCGGCCCAGAAAGTGGCGGATGGACAGAGCCTCCGTATCGGGGGCTTCCTGAGGGCGCAGGCGCATCTCCTGCAGCCCCGCAAAGCCAGGCTTTAGGTGCCCGGTCGTGGGCCTTGTAGGAATGCAGCGTACAGTGGAAGTTACCGTGGGCGACCGGTGTCAGCCCGGTCACACGGCCCTTGCCTGTGGCGCTTCGCCACGCGGTTTTAAATGCGTGGCGGAGGGCAACGAGGCCGACCACCGGGCGGGCAGTAAGGCTTGCACTGCCTCAAGGCCAAAGCCCCGTCCGTCCACACGGGAGGTTGAGGGTGAGGGTGGGTGCACGTTCGCGGCAGGGTGCGGAAATGGACGTCTATTAATGGACACCCATATCCGCATCCTGCATGTGAACCTGAATCACTGCGCTGGTGCGCAGGACCTTCTGTACCAGAGCATCAGGCAGTGTTCCATTAACGTGGTGTTTGTCGCCGAGCCGTACTGGGTTCACCCGGGAAGCCCGGTGGATCTGGACGGCCTGGCGACTGTCTTTGGGGGGACCGGCGCGGACGACTCGCGCCTAGCGCTTATAGCTAGGGGCCCGGGTTGCGTCGCGGCGGAATATGAGGGTGTGGCTGTCGTGGCCGCTTACGTCCCGCCTCGACCAGCATCAGTTTGAGCTATGGCTCCCTGAGCTGGACGTCGTTCTCGCTGCATCCTGGTCCTGGGAGACTTCAATGCCTGGTCTCAGGCTTGGGGCTCCCGGGAGACCAGAGACAGGGGGAGGATACTTCAGCACTGGGTCACTACACATGGCCTAGTCATCCTGAACCGGGGGAATGTTGCAACCTGGACGCGACGGGGGTTTAGCTCGGTCATAGACGTCTCGTTTGCGACCCCTGAGCTCGCATGCCGTGTCCAGGGATGGCGTGTGGTGGAGGAGACGTCGTCAGATCACGGTCGGTTCGACGTCTCCCCTCCACCTAACCTGCCGCCAGCTATCGCGAATCCCCCGGAACCGCGTTGGGCACTCCATCGCCTGTATCCGGAGGCTCTACTAGAGGCGGCCATCGTGCCGGCCTGGTTCCCGATAGCGGACAGACTTGCCGATGTTGATGTCGAGGTGGAGTGGTTCAGGAGAGCCATGTCGCCTATTTGCGATGCGGCAATGACCAGGGCAAGGCCCAGACCGGCGAGGAGACAGGTGTACTGGTGGACGCCGGAAATCGGGCAGTGGCGCGCGTAGTGCGTTACCGTGCCGTCGGTACACCAGGTTCCACCGGAGGCTTTGCCGCCCAGACGATGCGGCAGCCCGAGAGACGGAGCTCTATGATAGGTACAGGGAGACCAAGAGAGCCCTCCAGACGACCATTAAGTGGTTCAAAAGGTTGGGCCGCGAAGAGCTGATGGAGACCCTGGAGCGGAACCCGTGGGGGCGCCCGTACCTTATGGTAAGGGGCAAATTACGCCCTAAGGCACCCCCACTGACTGTTGCTGGGGCTTGCGGCTGGAGGGGATCCTGGACTCCTTGTTCCCATCAAGAACGGAGGAACACATTCCTCCCTAGATTCGGTATGTATCTGTGGCGAAGACACCGGGAAACCACGGCCGAGTATCAGCACTGCGAGGACCGCAGCGACGACACAGCGCTCCACACGCTGGTGGCGTACACGGCGTGGGCGAGACAGCGCCAGGTCCTCGCTCGAGACCATGGTCATGCTTGTGAACCACCCGAGTTCCGCAGTCAGCGGCTTGGGCGCCGCCGAAATGTCTTCGCCGTAGACCATCGGCCTCCATGACTGGGGTCCTGGGGACGGTGAGTGGGCTGCTCACCATCCTTATAGAAGCAGGCCCATGACGGCAGCGTAACGTGAGGGATTCATGCACGCCCCCCCTGAGAAGTCGGATGACACCCGAAACCCGAACCACCCCCTAGGCGAAGCCGCAGTCGTCTCGTAGGTCTGTTGGTAGTCCTGCGACATCCTTACGAGAGCTTACCTGGGGCTACCAACCGCAGGCTATTAGGGGGTACGTGAAGGTTTTTAGTAGTGTAACGTTGTACGTTACATAAGTACATTATTACTTTTATAAATAAGAAAAACAAATATTTACAATACTTAAAACTACTATTATATGCACAGTTATGACAATAAAACTATAAACTAACGTTAAAATGTTGCTTGAATTCATCAGCGTCATCTTAGCGCTCCAACGACACAGTGCGATGCGCTGTTTTAGCGCACATTGATCGTTCTATTGTTCTACGGCAATACTGGTTTGGTGGATCTAAGCACGGCACCACGGCACTCAGAATCAGCTGTCGAGTGGAGCGCACGTCACATATTTACGGTCTCTGATACGTGAGACACCTTCCTTGTCGAACGTAACCGAAATTCAATTGTGTTCGTCACGTAAGCGTTCCTCGAAGATTAATAAGTAGTATATAACTTCTTAAATAAAAAAAAGTTAATGTTAACGCGAGTGTTGTTTATCCCCGAACTGGGTAAGTGGAATTTTTTCATTGCAGTAGGGATTACTAGAATAAGTACTTAACTGAGATTTAGATTTGTAAATGTTTAGAAGTGCAGTATCTTTATCTTGCTTTATAGTTAACAAACAAGATGAATTCAATTTTTGCACCATCATTGCCGAATAACGGTATATTCACCGTATTTATTTCTACCCTCATTTTTTTTATACATGAACAAGTAATATTTAACTTCACTATAGAATTCTTTTTTTTTGCTTATTGTAATCTCCGTATCTGATTGTGAACATCCACGGCGTCACTGCTACCGGTTGGTACTCTCTTATCTTGCCGCCGTTCGCCCTGATGATCCTAAATAGTACTACGGCAGTATCTCAAACATTTCTGAACGGCGCGTTCCAGGGTCCAAGGCTCGGGTTATTGCAATTGGGTGCTGGATCCTCCCCTGCCACGTTGCTACCCTACGCTACACTTCGCCACCGCTGGGTAGAAACGACGACCCCATCAACTCCGGGCCGCCGCTGAAGTACAGTCGGCCGCATAACGGAGCGCCCGCTCGCGCCACAACCGGAACTATACCCAAGCGAGCGTAACCAACCTGTAAAGGGCTGCTAGTCGGTAGTAAAGAATACGGCAGATTATAGAATTAAAATTATCTATTTATTCCTCGGACCAAATAATGATTACAAAGGAGCGAGGGAGCACACGCGATGGCCGTTAATCGAGTACTAAATTCGTTGTTAATAAATTACTGCCAACTAAGGTAAAAATGCTTAGTCGACAGACAGTGTACGGTTGCATCGTACATGCTCCCGGGCCGAGAGATATGAAAGATTACAATACTTCTGGGATAAAGCGACATTTTTTAATTATAGTGGGTGATGTGGCTTTATCCCGTTTGCCCTGGGTATTTTCACTTGTATTCACTTCAGGCTGACGGTCAGCCGTGCTCTGCTTTCGCGAAAACACTACACTAGACACATCTGTAGATACATGCACTGAAGAAACTGCTCGCCTCCTTCTCCACAGGAACCATGCTGTTAAAATAACCGCTACAGCTAGTAATCCGTAGCAAACAACATATTGATGAACGTCATGGGAAGATAGAGTGTCATCCATGTTGGTATTGGCGGATTTCAATTGCGTTATGCGTTCTTCTAAATCAGCTAATGAGGTATTCAATGCGTCTGAGTAGTCCGGGTAGTGGCTTACTGAGATGTTAACTATATGGTTTAGTTCATCTATCTGTGGGGCTGGAAGGTCAGGTTTTATTCGAATGCTATTGGCTAAATTAGCATGGGAGTATAATGTGAAATCCTTCCCTTTTATCACACATTTAAAGTCCAGGTCAATGATACCGGCTCCAGTCATATGTTTAAAAGAAACTTGATCTTGACATATGATTCTCACGGGGCAACTCTTACAACAAAAATAAAGGTACCTAGATTGTACGTTTAATTGTTGCCAGGTGTCTTGACATGGAGATTTAATAACAATGCATTGTTTCAGTTTATTGTCCACCTTGCAGAATTTTTCTTCAATGTTTAAACGATTTATAGGTTTATTGATTTGGCAAAGATATGAATTTTCGTTATGCAGACACAATTGGAGCTCAAGAAAGGACATTGTAAAAAAAGCGTCTTTTCTCAAGTTTATAGCAATAAATTCGGCAGCTGGTAGAACGTTAACCATGTTACCTAGAAGTTGCCGGGGAACGGGAAGTATCTTGTAAATCGTGTAGCTGTCTCTGCTGGTTAATGGAAAGGTAATCTCAAATATGAGGTAATCTTCCATCATTCTGGCTTTTACCTTCAACATGTTATATATATATCGAAGATCGGATTGTATATTATCCACGGGTAAAGCTATGTCCTTAGGTAATTGACCCGAAATAAATTCTAGCTCACGCTGTAGCTGATCAGGGGCAAGCAGATGAGTGTCAAACTTTCCGTGGTAGATGTCGGTGATGGTATCCAACAGGGTGTCTTGGATACTTTTAATGTTTTGGATTAAACTGATAGCTGAGATCGTAGACAACGTGAAGTCTTGAGTCCTCTCTACACTTTCAACTTCTTTCTTGATAATTATGGAAGCGTTATCTAATTGATTCAGATGTTTATTTATCATCTTGTGCTGTAGTTGGATCGATTGCTCTGTTCTCTTCAATATGTTGTATTCAGCTTCGATGATAGAGGTCTGATTTCGCAACAGAGAAGACAGATGTCGCTCGTTTTGTTTTACTAATAGAATATCTTTCCTGTACTGCTCTGCAAATCGTTCGTCCAATACTCCAAACAAACTATTAGCCAGGTAACCAACACCATTGATTAAGCCGCGACGCTGTCGGTTGTGAGCACTAAAGTGTTGATTAAGCATGAGTTTATTGTAGTGCTGTATTTCCCTATAGTCGTGATTTAATTGTAGTATTATAGTACTACAGTGGCTTTGGTTGTTCAGGTATGAGCAGAGTCTCTCCAAATACTGCAAAAACTTTGTAGCTGCATCGTTTCCTTCCCAATAGGGTCTCATATCATAAAACACAATTAAACCCCATTTATCTCGTATAACTTGCATATTATCTATAGATTCAAAATATAAGGAGTTGTTGCTGGATAATTCTGATATATTGAACGCTGCTTGAGAATTTGTAAATAGTGACATGAAAAATATTAATGAAATTGCAATGTATGCAAACGTGGACCCTTGTATACATGCTGCCTTTTGCGAATTGAGGTCCTTTTTTGTGTGCTTTTGATGATCATTGAGCTTATCTTCCGTATTGCCGGAGGCAGTTGATATAGGAAGTTTCGAAAGTTTAACCACAGACCGCTTGATAAGACCTCCCTTTGTCTTTAAGGTTACAACACGCACCAAGCCGTCTTCACCTTCATGTAGCTCTACTATTCTGCCCATCATCCATTTTCCAGGAGGCAGATTGTCGTCCTGGACGGTAACTAAATCTCCAATGTTCAGATTACTTTCAAGCTTTCTCCACTTAGTTCTTACTGAGAGCTCTGTTAGATATTCCGCTCTCCATCTCTTCCATACATCATTCACCAATTTCATTGACGAATACCATCTAGTTCTCGCGTCTCTTTCCGTATCTATTATATCCGTCCCACTTCTGCCTATCAGAAAATGTGCCGGAGTAAGCACGTTCAAGTCCTCTATATTTTCGGATAGTGCACATAGAGGCCTACTGTTCAGACAAGCCTCCACTTGTGCTAAAATAGTGGTAAATTCTTCGTAAGTAAGCTTCTGGTCTCCAAGAATTCGCTTAAGATGATGCTTTAAGCTTCTTACGGCTCTTTCCCAGTAACCTCCACCGCTGGGCCAGGATGGGGCATTAAAATGCCATTCGATGCTTAACTCCGCCAACTCAGCAAAAAAATTTGAGTCGTGTGAGCTCTTAAAATCGTGATAACTCTCTACTAACATTCTATTCGCTCCGACGAAATTCGTCCCATTATCACTATAAATATGCCCAGGCGCTCCTCTTCTAGCTGCCATTCGACGTAGCGCTGCTAAGAATCCAGAACTGCTTAGGTCGGATACAAGCTCTAAATGTATAGCTTTGGTCGCCATACAAATGAACAGTGCAATGTACCCCTTTGTTGTCTTAATACCTCGTCCCTTGTTGCATTTTACCTCGACGTAACCGGTATAATCCACCCCGGTGTGATAGAATGGGGGGGCAGGGTTGCTTCTAGCTTCAGGTAAGTCTCCCATTAATTGAGTATGTAATTTTGGATCGTGTTTTCTACAAGTAACACAGTTTCTCACTTCTTTCCTAACAGCCTTGCCGCCACCGATTATCCAGTATTTCTGTCTGAGATAAAATAAAGTTAAGCGAGGTCCACCATGAAATGTTAATTGATGAGCTTGCTGTATTAATAGAGTAGTTAATCTAGATTGATAAGGTAATATCGCAGGATGTTTCATTTCCATACTCATATGTGATTTACTTAAACGGCCGCCAACTCGTAAAATGCCGTCCTGATCAAGGAACGGGTTCAATTTTAATAAATTACTTTTGCTACCTAGTGTATTATGATTCCTTAATACATTTATTTCTTCAGAAAACTCAGCTCTCTGTACATACTTTATTATAAGTAAATTAGCCTTTTTCAATTCGCGTAATGTTAGAAATTCGGGCAGATGAAGACCCTTGTTTGTGTTCTTAGTAAATGTTATCGTTTTAATCGCTCGCAATACCCAAGCTAAAATGTTAGTTACCTTGCGAAACGAGCTATGTTTCAATAACAGCTTTTCAATAATGCTATCCGCGCTAGTTTGTTGAATGGAATTCGCTGTGCTTGCAGAAAACTTTGTTTTTGTCTCTTGATCAGTAGTATAAATAGTGATCTCGGAATCCATTTCACGAAAAGATTTTAATGACTGTGGCCCGTGCCACCATAGAGTTTGATTTATCAGTTGAGAAGCTGAGATTCCCCTGCTGGCTGCGTCCGCTGGGTTGTCCTTAGAGGTAACATATCGCCAGCAGCCGGGTTTCATTATCTCTGTTATAATTCTCGTTCTGTTTGCAACGAACGGTTTCCAGCGGCCTGGTTCGCCTTGTATCCATCCCAAGACCACCATCGAATCCGTCCATCCGTAAATGCGTATATTTTGACCGCTTAAACTATTTATGACCTTAGCCATTAACTTCGCTAATAATAAAGCTCCACTCAACTCTAATCTTGGCAAGGAGATGCTTTTGGATATAGGTGCTAGTCGCGCCTTGGCAACAACTAGGTTTATAGCTTGCTCATTTTTCTTCCGCTGACATGCGTAAATAACCGCTGCGTAAGCTTTGATGGATGCATCACAATATCCGTGGAGTTCAATGACCTCGTTGGGCTGACATTCTATCCAGCGCGGTATTTCACATTGATTAATATACGCCATGTCTTCACTTATTGCCACCCATTCCCTTTTTATGCTTTCCGGAACTTCTTCATCCCAACTCATTTTGTTCAACCATAGATTCTGAAATATTAGCTTTAATTTCGTAGTTACGGGTGACAACCATCCTAACGGGTCGAATACTTTAGCTATCTCGGATAAAAGAAGTCGCTTGGTAATTTTGACGTTTAGATTAGCTGTGGTATATTTAAAAATAAATTTATCAGTGCTAGAATTCCAATGTAAGCCTAATGTTTTAGACGTACTTTCAGATTTGAAGTTAAAAGTGACTCCGGCAGGGCTGTTGTTGTGTTCTATATTCTTAAGAAGATCTGGGTGATTTGAACACCACTTTTGCAAAGTAAAACCTCCTGTTCTTAATAGTTTGTTTAACTCTTCGATGAGCTGCTGTCCATCTACAATGGTGTTAGACCCGTGAAGTATGTCATCCATGTAACAAGAGCTTTCTAAGACCTTAGCAGCCACCGGGAAGTTAGATCGCTCATCTGAAGCCAACTGCTTAAGAGTCATCATAGCTAGGAAAGATCCTGGCTTAGTGCCGTACGTTACGGTAGTAAGTTTATATGTTCGCAGCTGCTGATCCTGGTTATCTCTCCATATAATTTGCTGATATTGTTGATGGTCTTCGCACACCATGATTTGCCTATACATTTTTTCAATATCAGATGTAAAGGCATACCGATACTGACGCCATTTCAGCACCAATTCCTGAAGATCCTGCTGTAAATTAGGACCTTTAAACATAAGATCATTCAAGCTATATCCACTAGACGTCCTTGCTGACGCGTTAAATACGACGCGTAACTTTGTCGTAGTGGATTCCGCTCGCTGCACGGCGTGATGCGGTAGGTAACATGATAACCGATTGTTATTATTGCTGTGACTCGACACCATGTGTCCTAAGGCTATGTATTCATGTATGAACGCTTTATATTGATCCGCTAAGATTGGCTGCTTGTTAAATTTTAGTTCCAAAGCTTGGAACTGTGCTATTGCCATTTCCTTAGACGAGCCTAAATTTTCATTTATTTCCGGTTTCAATGGCAATCTTACTTCGTATCGCCCGTCCTCTTGACGTTTTGTGGTTGCTGAATAGAAGTCAACACATTGCTGATCTTCAGCTGATAAGCTGGATTTTTCGCTAATATCCTCAATCTCCCAGAATCGCTGTATGTTCTGGGTATCATTGACGACTACGTTGCATTGATAAGATCGCACCTCACCGCCGCCGAGTATTATCCAACCAAGCTGTGTTTCTTGTAATACTGGTTGCATGCTTTCTCCTTTTATCAGTCCTCCCAACAATATCATACTGTAAACTTGAGCGCTTAATAGTAAGTCCACTGGACGGCTACGGTCAAAGTATGGATCAGCTAAAATCAGATTGCCCAAATGCGACCACTTCGATGCGTGAAGGATTTAAGTGGGATATTTCTAAGCACGTTATTCATAACGAGTACATCCGTAACAAACGAAAAATCTTTGTATGTGGAAAAGCAGTTCAGTGTGACCACACCATTACAGTTATTTTCGTTCTCTCCTATACCAACGATTAACCCGTTGAATTTTGTTCGTTGTAGGCCTAATTTTTTTGCTGCACTCTCTTTTATCAATGATACTTGTGACCCTGGATCTACTAGGGCTCTTAATATGTGATAGGATCCATCTATTGCTGCGACTTTAACTAAAGCTGTGGCTAACAAGACCTCGTTAGTAGCAGGATTGTCTTGTGAGACATGCGCTGTTATTGGTACATTTTCCTCAGTTAAATTTGACTCGCTTAATATCGTCGCTGCAGTATTCGATTGCGACTTATTTTTCGAGCATGAGTCATGTAAAACCGAGTGGTGATTTCCTGCACATTTGCGACATCGCCTGGCGGAAATGCACTGCTGGCCATTGTGATCGAATAAACAATTCTTGCACAATTTCAATTTTGCTATAGTATTTAATTTAGCTTCGTTTTGCAATCGTAGAAAACTTTCGCAATTATACAGGGCATGTTGCTTACCGCAAAAATGACATTTGATCGTCGACACGTGTAAGGCTCTGGAATAAGATTCTTGTTTGTTAAACCTGCGGTCTAAATTATTAATAGAACGGTTTGGCTTTGGATTTTGAAGGGAATGATTTGATGATTGCTGATTGTTAGATTTGGCTGTCACTTGGTCTAGCTTGCGACGAGATGTTTCCCAACCAGTGAATTTGCTCTCTAGATAGCTCAAAAAATCTTGCAACACAGGTTGTTGCTTCTTATTTTTCAGGGAATCGTTGTAATCATCGTAAGTTTCGCTGTCTAGCTTCTGAGACAGTAAATATACGAGAATCGGATCCCAGGTACTGATGTCTATCCCCAAATTCCGTATAGCATATATGCTTTCTAAGGTTACGTCGTGCAATTTTTTGATATGGCTAAAAGATCGCTGCTGAGTATTGGGCAGGCCTAATAGGTTATTCATTAAAGATATAAAAATAAGCCTTTCGTTATTGTACCGATAGTTGAGAATTTCCCAACAGGCATCGTAGTTTTCGCTACTGATGGCGAGATGCTGTAAAAGTTTTCCGGCTTCCCCTACCACCTTTCCCTTCAAAAATTGCATCTTTTGAGCTTTAGAAAAGTTAGGGTTATTGTGGATAATTTCTGTGAATAGGTCCTTAAACGATGACCAATTCTGAAATCGTCCTGAAAACTCAGGTATTTCCATTTTAGGAGCAGAGTGTTCTCTGTGGGACACGCTTGAGAGCTTTTTGTTGATTGTTAACTTCAACTTGGTATATGATCGCTCGTGCTGAGTATAAACTGCTTCATACTCGTCGTCCTCTCCACTTAGTTCGCCGTCCAACTCCCAGTGAAGAGAGTCGATCTTTGACCAGCGCGCTTCGAGTGTTTTTAAGGCGTCAACCATTTCCCATTTTTCGGACATGGACTCTACATCGATAAGTGTGATAGTTCTCTTGAAGGCCTTAAAATTCGCCGCTTGCTTGCGAATCATGTCGTCCAATTGGCTTCTACAGCCCCGTGATTCCATTGCACGAAGTATGCTAGGTCTTGATTTCTGCTCATAACCAGATGATTCTTCTTCATCCGCCACCTCAGGTTGCTTAAGTGGTGGTTGAGGACTCCTAGTAGGTCTTGACGTAGTTGGATCACTTACGAACCGCAGCCGCTGCTGCTGCTGTTCCTTGATGAATCCTTTAGCTGCTGTATATACCTTGCTTACCTCTTCATGCATTGTGTTTGTAAAATAGGGGTGATCTATGACCCTATATTCACAAATAACCAATACCTCTCTAACAACTCTAATCGCCTATTAAAGTAATCATCTGTTTTTCTATCGGCGCTATCTTTCTTGATGTTGATAGGGATTTTCTTTATCAACTCGCTGAGTTCACATTGCTGGCTGTAAAGTTCCTCCATTTTGCTGTTGAATAGCTACTTAGGTTAAAGGAAAGATCTTACTTGTAGGTGGCTGTTATAGCCGCTTTGAAGCTGAAACTGGACGCCAACGTCCTTGCTGCTATGTGCTAGAGCTCCCGCCCTACCGCTAGATGCTAGTGCCACTGCTTGGTAGCGATGCTGCTGCTGGATAGCGGTAACGCTGCTGAATAGCGAAGCTGCTGCTGGGTAACGGAGCTCTCACTATGTACCGACTTGCTGTTGCTAAAGCTGCTGATTGTCTCGTGTCTGAGACGCTGAAGAATCACAGATGACGGTGAAAGTATTCGCTGCTAGGATTTCGTTTCTGTACGCTTAGTCAACCACGAAACCACGTTTACACTTTCCACGTGACACTGTAGTTCAATGCTAGTTCGCCTAACCGGTTCACTCACAAGTACCTAATTCCCGTCACTCCCGAAGATACAACGAAACTAGAACTCGCGAGATCTTGGCCGATGGCTTCGAAGGACCATGTAAAGGGCTGCTAGTCGGTAGTAAAGAATACGGCAGATTATAGAATTAAAATTATCTATTTATTCCTCGGACCAAATAATGATTACAAAGGAGCGAGGGAGCACACGCGATGGCCGTTAATCGAGTACTAAATTCGTTGTTAATAAATTACTGCCAACTAAGGTAAAAATGCTTAGTCGACAGACAGTGTACGGTTGCATCGTACACAACCGATAAGCACTATTGTCGGGACTGTGTGTGATTACCCTTATATTTTGACCTACGACCCGACATTTTAATATATAATTAAATTTTAATTTTACACTGACATATTATTACAATTTCTATACAATTTTATTACACAATTTTTTGCACGGACCCTTGTTTTTTTTTTTAATCATCATCATCATCATCATTTCAGCCGAAAGACGTCCACTGCTGGACAAAGGCCTCCCCCAAGGATTTCCACAGTGACCGGTCCTGCGCCTTCCGCATCCATGCCCTTCCCGCGACCTTCACCAGGTCGTTGGTCCACCGTGTGGGAGGCCTGCCTACACTGCGTCTTCCGGCGCGTGGTCGCCACTCGAGAACTCTCTTGACCCAACGGCCATCTGTTCTACGAGCTATGTGCCCCGCCCACTGCCACTTAAGTTTGGCGATTCTGTGTGCTATGTCGGTTACTTTAGTTCTTCTGCGGATCTCCTCATTTCTGATTCGATCACGCAGGGAAACTCCGAGCATAGCACGCTCCATCGCCCTTTGGGTGACCTTGAGCCTTCTTATGAGGCCCATAGTAAGGGACCAAGTCTCAGTTCCGTAGGTCATCGCTGGCAACACACACTGATCGTAGACTTTAGTCTTGAGACACTGCGGTATTTTGGACGAGAAGATATTACGAAGCTTCCCGAACGCTGCCCAGCCGAGTTGGATTCGACGATTGATCTCTTTCTCAAAGTTGGACCTGCCTAACTGGACTGTCTGTCCCAGGTAAACATATTCGTCGACAACTTCGAGTGTAGAGTCTCCAACCTTTAAAGAAGAAGTGGGTGCGACATGGACATTTGACATAATTTTCGTCTTGTCCATGTTCATTTTGAGGCCCACTTGTTGGGAGGCTCTACTGAGGTCTTCGAGCATTGTGCCTAGGTCTTCCAAGGTCTCAGCCATGACTACGATATCGTCAGCGAATCGAAGGTGAGTGATGTACTCGCCGTTGATATTGATGCCGAGTCTTCTCCAGTCCAGGAGCTTGAAAACATCTTCCAGGCCGGCGGTGAACAGTTTCGGAGATATAACGTCTCCCTGTCTCACCCCTCGCTGCAACTGGATAGGTTTTGAGCTTTGATCCTGGAGGCGGACTGACATGGTGGCGTTTTCGTACAAACACTTCAGCGCTTCGATATATCGATAGTCAATTTGGCACCGTTGGAGAGACTGTAGCACAGCCCAGGTCTCGATCGAATCGAAGGCTTTCTCATAGTCCACAAACGCCAAGCAGAGTGGCTGATTATACTCCTCAGTCTTCTGTATAATCTGTCGCAGCGTATGTATGTGGTCTATGGTGCTAAAGCCTTTTCGGAAACCGGCTTGTTCGGGAGGCTGGAAGTCGTCGAACCTGCGAGCGAGACGATTCGTAATGACTCTCGAAAACAACTTGTAGACATGGCTCAGAAGCGAGATGGGTCTATAATTCTTCAACAAGGTTTTATCACCTTTTTTGAAGAAGAGTACCACCACACTTCTGTGCCATGCCTTAGGCGTTCGTCCCTCGAGTATGACGGAATCAAATAGCTTCTGAAGAGCTTTAAGTATCGGTGTTCCACCAGCTTTTAGAAGCTCAGCCGTGATCCCATCATCACCCGGTGCCTTATTGTTCTTTAGCTGTTTGAGAGCCATTCTAATCTCGTACAGGCTGACGTCCGGGATATCCTCGGTATAGTGTCGGGTCAATCTGGCTCTTGGGTCTTTGGCCAGATTATTAACAGATTGCCGTACACTCGTGTATAATTGTCCGTAGAACTTCTCGACCTCTTCCAACAGCTCCGGCTTTGACGAAATAATTCTGCCATCCTCCGCCTTCAGCTTATTCAGTTGGCTTTGACCAACAGACAGATCCCTTGCGAAAACCTTTGAGCCTTTGTTGCTCTCAATCGCCTCCTTAATACGAGTCGTATTAAAGTCTAAGATCCCAAGCGGTGCGATTGCACCGCGAGTCTATTGTTTACCTATTGTGTCTATTATTTACTCACTTGACAGGTTAAATTGGCGTAGGTCGCGAGTCAAGGACTTGGAGATCTGTCTGTTTAAACGCCGATACTGAGTAGCATCTTCAGAGGACTGCAGAACCAAATTTCGTCTTTGTTCCATGAGTTTGTTGGTGAGGTCTGAAATCTTTTTGGTTCCTTTTGAACGACGGGCTTTGAAGATCTTAGACCCAGTCGTTTGGACAATTTCCACAAATCTGTCATTGTAATCATCCACATTTTCGCAATCTCCCAGGCATTCGAAGCGATTCTGCAACTCGAGCTGAAAGTGCTCAGGGTTCTGGAACTGGATAGGTTCTGGTCGGAGCGTAGACTTCATCAGTCGACATCTTTCGAGCTTTGTTCTTAGATTCAATGTGCCTCTTACCATCCGGTGATCGCTTCCTGTTTTTACTGAATTGATCACGGAGACATCATTGAATATGTGCCTCTTCGTCGACAAGATGAAATCAATCTCATTTTTTGTGACACCGTTAGGGTGTAGCCATGTCCACTTACGCTGTTCCGGCTTTCTGAAGAAGGAGTTCATCATAAAAAGGCCCTCCTTCTCCATGAAGCCGGCCAGCAGATGGCCACGTGCATTCCTCTTTCCATATCCAAATTGCCCCACTCTCAGCTCGTTGTCGCTTCGTTTGCCCAGTTTCGCGTTAAAGTCCCCCATCACAACGGTATAGTGTGTTCGAGAGCTATGCATGGCTTTAGAGATATCCTCATACATAGTCTCCACCTCGTCGTCGGGGTGTTTCGAGGTCGGTGCGTGTACCTGTATGACCTTCAGCGAATACCGTTTGGTGATTCTGAGTATAAGGTACGCTACCCTCGTCGAAACACTCTCGATCTGGACCACGTTGTTGACAAGGGACCTGTGGACGATAAACCCGACACCACCCTGGGACAGTATGTCGCCCTCCCGGAAATAGAGCAGGTTACCGGATTTGAGGATCATGGTGTTCTGCCCCTCTCTCCGGACTTCACACAATCCTACGATATTCCACCGTAACCTGCTCAATTCTTCCTCGAGTTCAGCGAGCTTCTCGTCGGTTCGCAGTGTGAGCGTGTTGTACGTTGCCAGGGCCAAAGGTCGTCGGGGTTGGTAGCCTGGCATCTGCCGGGGATTCTTCGCACCCCTTGCCCCGCCGTTACCATGGCCGCTACCATACCCAGGAATAGCGGGGCCGCCGGGGACTAGGGGCCGTTTGTTGGGTTCGTTCATCATGGGGGGTTATGCCGTAATCGCCACGCTTGGCAGGCGGGTTGGCGATCGCAGTTTGGTGGCTAGTACGCGGAAAGATGCTGCTGCCCATCCTCCGGTATTTGAATCCCTTAGTCGCCTCTTACGACACCCACGGGAGGAGATGGGGTGGTGCTATTCTAGGGCCACACCATAGGCAATCACTTTAGGTTAAAGTTAACAACATGACCCGTGACATTGGCGCCCTTCTACGTGGTTAATCGCACACAGTTCCTGATTTTGTTTTACGGCTTTCTGTAGTTAGTGTATGTTGTGGCTTGTTGCTTCTTCTTGTGAAACGTTTTTTGTTTTATTTTGGTTTTATTGGCTACTAAAGTGTACTGTATTAATAGTTTGTTGTGTTGCTGCTGGCGTAAATTTTAACGGTTGTACCTACCCTCAACTGAATTTTTTTTATCAGTAGACTGTTGCTGGGTTTCCACAATTTTTCAACATTTAGACAGTTTTTTTGTAAAGTATACATTAGTAGCACCCTTTTTATTTTTATTTGCTGCTAACACTATTTTTTTTACACAAAAAGAAAAAAACCAAAACGTTCATTAGTCATCTATCATTTTGTAACAGATCGGAGAATTTCATGGTAGACATATTTTGAATTTGCTTGATTCCACTTACCCGTTGGTTCATTTAAAGCACAATGCTACCTGTCAAATATCTATCACTTCAAAAAACGGAGCTCGAATATGAAGTTCGGATTCGAGGTGCTACTCCGGGTACTTCAGTTGAGGAACTGCGTAAGCAGGTTGTTAAACTAGCGTCAGAGTACCCGTCTGAATACATATTGGAGTCTCCGCTGAATATTCGACAGGATCTCAAAGGTTGCATGGAGGTTCTCACAAAAATTCAAATGAATCTCGACGCTTCTGATCCTAGTGTACCGACTATTCTGAGAACGCAAAATATGCTCAACCACCTTCATAACCGCTTAGCGAGGCTGACGTGTAGTGACGACGATGAGGAGTATAGGCAAATTTTGGATGGACATAAACTTTTTTCACAAAGGCTCGTGGCTCTTCAAGCTAAAAAGACGTCTTCGACTGTAAATGCATTCGCCTGTGCTGGCGCTGGACCTTCTAGCGAACCTACGTCAATGGTCCCTGAGGTGCAGAACCTGATTTCGGTGTCGTGCGATCGCTCTGTAGCCGATTTTGGTAAATTGAAATTCAACGGCAAGACATGCGTGCGCTCGTTTATTCAGCGCGTTGATGAATTCATAGTAGCACGTAACATATATTCACCGTATTTATTTCTACCCTCATTTTTTTTATACATGAACAAGTAATATTTAACTTCACTATAGAATTCTTTTTTTTTGCTTATTGTAATCTCCGTATCTGATTGTGAACATCCACGGCGTCACTGCTACCGGTTGGTACTCTCTTATCTTGCCGCCGTTCGCCCTGATGATCCTAAATAGTACTACGGCAGTATCTCAAACATTTCTGAACGGCGCGTTCCAGGGTCCAAGGCTCGGGTTATTGCAATTGGGTGCTGGATCCTCCCCTGCCACGTTGCTACCCTACGCTACACTTCGCCACCGCTGGGTAGAAACGACGACCCCATCAACTCCGGGCCGCCGCTGAAGTACAGTCGGCCGCATAACGGAGCGCCCGCTCGCGCCACAACCGGAACTATACCCAGGCGAGCGTACCCAACCGATAAGCACTATTGTCGGGACTGTGTGTGATTACCCTTATATTTTGACCTACGACCCGACATTTTAATATATAATTAAATTTTAATTTTATACTGACATATTATTACAATTTCTATACAATTTTATTACACAATTTTTTGCACGGATCCTTGTTTTTTTTTTTTAATCACTTTAGGTTAAAGTTAACAACATGACCCGTGACAGTAGGTAGGAGTCCGGCAGAGCATCCATGAAGGATTTTCCCTCACGGTAAAAAAAAAGCATAATTCCCACCCTGCGATAACTTTTTTTATTTGTACTTGCAATTAAATATTCGAGTCCAAGTCAAAAGTAGTCCCATAAGACTTTGTCACTTGTCACAATACGGAAAAAACTTAAGGTCAAGGTTTTTGAAAATTATAATCGTTAAAATTGTAGTGCTTTTGGTCCTCTAACACCCACAGGTATAGTGGAATGAAACTTCGTTCTAACGAGAGACATTTTATTACATGCAACTTGCGAGATAAGATTCGACCGCTGAGGGCGCGCGCTCCCTGGGCTACATTTTTTCGTAGGACTCGCGGTGGCCGCACGTGGCGCACACGCGCTCGTAGCGGTCCTCGGCCGCGTCGTAGGCCTCGGCGCCGAAGGCGTGCTCGTGCGCGGCGCGCGCGCGCTCGAACAGGCTGGAGCGCACGTCCATGCGCAGCGCGCGCAGGCGCCGCGCCGTCTGCTTGTGGCGCGAGCGCTCGCGGGCCTCCGCGCGCCGCGCGCGCTCCTCCTCCAGCGCGCCCTCCGAGCCCCACACCTGCAGCGCGCGCGCCTCCACCTGCGGCCGCAGGTACAGGCGCATGTCGCCCAGGCGCGCGCCGTGCGGGTTGCGGCGCCGCACGGCGCGCAGCGCGGGCGGCCGCAGGTCGAGGTCGCAGTCCTTGAGCAGGTACAGGCTCTTGGCCTCGGTGCGCGTGACGAGCGCGTGCGCGTCCGCGTCGTCGCGGCACTCGTCGCACACGGGGTACTCGAACGAGTCGAACAGGTAGGACTGGGCGAAGCTCCGCGAGCACTCCAGGCACTCGGGCCGCTCGGCCGGGTCGGCCACGGGTGCGGGCGGAGGGCGCGCGCGCGGCGCCTCCGCCGGCTCGTCCTCCGGCAGGAAGCCGCCGCCGACGTCGGGCGCCGACGGTCGGCCGGCGACGCAGTCCCTGTGCCGAGTGGAGGGGAGCGCATATATTTTGCTATTTTGACATGGGATTCAACAAATAATATTTAGAGTACTCACGTGGCGGGCGCGCGCTGAACGAGGCGCGCGTCCCGCAAGGCGCGCGCGCGCAGCCGCTGGCGCTCCATGCGCGCGCGCTGTGCCGCCGACAGCGCCGCTGCAGAGGGCTCCACCGACAGCGCCGCTGCAGGGGGCTCCACCGACAGCGCCGCTGCAGGGGGCTCCACCGACAGCGCCGCTGCAGGGGGTTCTGCCGCAATCGCTTCTTCTGATGTCGCCATAGCACGGGAATCTAACAGATACATAATATAAGGTTGATACGAGTGCAGGGTTTTAACTGAAACCACAATTGTGAGCTGTATAATTTCCAAGCTGTAGGTACACCCACAAAAAATTTAAGGTCGGTTAAATACAGGGTTGTTGGTAAGGGAACGTCCCCTCGTAGTATATGCCGAGAAATACAGGGTGACCTAGTGCCCAATGTGCCGATTCTAAACAATGAAATTGTCCTCGGTGACAAAAGTCCTTGCTTATAAAAACTCACTCTTCAAGAATTATGTTATTCTATGGATGAACAAATTACCTTTTTGAAAAGCTAATAAAGCACACAAGTCTTTCCTATAGTTTGTATGATCACTGTCATAGTATTTATTGATGTATGGTGCCACATAGGTCCATGGCCACGTGTATACAATAGGTTACCAAAAAGGCAGTGATATTGTTTACTACACTATATAATGATAATTATTTTAAGAGTTCAACACTACCTGCAGGAGTAGAAAATATCCAGTATCATAATGATGCATAACCAGGGAAACCAACAGGTGATGTTACCTCCTACAGACCAATCAGCCCTCTGTCAGTCCTGTCGAAGGTCTTTGAAAAGTTGCTGCTACAAAGAATTCTACCCATCTTAAATAGGGATAAGATTATTCCAGAACATCAAATCGGGTTCAGACATTCATTCCACGATCGAGCAAATCCACAGAGTGAGTGAAAAAATAAAAAAAAAGTCTGGAAGAAAAACAGTATTGCTCCGCCGCATTCCTCGACATCCAACAGGTCTCTGACAGAGTCTGGCACAAGGGGCTATTCTACAAAATTAGAACTCTGCTGCCGCATTGCTACTGGTAACTCAGACTTACCTCAAGCAGAAGGGAGTATTACCTCCACATTTGCTGATGATAACCCTATCTTAATCAGTGATAAAAATCCCGCCACTGCCTCCGAAATGCTCCAAAATGGCTTGGATAATGAGTTTGGCTGGCTGCATAAGTGGAGAATAATTCAATTATTAAAGCTAGTGAGGCAAAGTCAACCCACATTACATTTACACTTCGGAACGGGAACTGATCCCCCCCTCCCCGTATGGCTGAGAGACACTATACTACCCCACCAAGACACTGTGCGATACCTGGGCCTGCACCTCGACTGTCGATTAAAATGGGCGCAACATATAAAAATGAAGCGAGATGAGCTCAAAATCCGCTATACCAACCCATTACTGGCTCTGGTGCCAGTATTTTCTAAAATATTCGAAAAAGTTATTCATAATAGTCTCAGCAACTACTCTGAAAATAATAATTTGTTTACAGACAGACAAAAAGGATTTCGTAAGAATAAATCTATAAATGTAGCCATATATGACTTTTTATGACTTTTTAATCTTTAGGATGGATAAAAGACAGCCAGTTCAAGCATTATATTATATGGACATGACAAAAGCTTTCAATTATGTGAACCATAAAATTTTAATAGAGAAATTAAATGCCTACGGTATTCGAGGAAATTTGTCTGATCTACTAGAATCGTACCCCATAAACCTTCAACAAATTACGGTAATAAATATAAAATATGTAACAAGACCATGACTGAGATTTCCTACAAGTCGGACGCTAGAACAATAAGCTATGGAGTGCCACAGGGAAGTATACTTGGACCACTTTTGTTTATCATTTATATTAATGATTTCCCATCGGCCACATCATTTCCTATGATTATGTACGCCGACGACAGTACGGTCGTATTCGATAGCGACATTTCTGATTCCAATTTTTCAGTAATCAATAAAAATATTGCTTCTCTGATTGATTGGTTGGAGACAAATAATCTCAAAATTAACTTAAATAAAACTAATATAATGGATTTTAAAAGAGTAAACATGACAAATTTAGATATAAAATATAACGCTATAAAAATTAATGACATTAAAGTAACAAGATTTTTGGGCCTACAAATTGAAAGCACTCTACAATGAAATGCACAGATTGAAATGGTGACCAATAAAGTACATCAACTTGCATAGCGCTGTACATGTTAGGCAAAACTGTAAACAAAGACGCAGTGCTAACAGCATATTTTGGATTAGTCGCTGCCACCTTGAGGTATGGAATCATGTTTTGGGGTAATGCAACCGGAAATGATCTAGTATTCAAAGCACAAAAACGATGCATTAGAGCCATGTGCAAGATTAAAACCACTAAAACATGTAAACCATACTTCATTAGTCTGAGGATTTTGACGATGCCATGTTTGTATATCCTTGAAACAGTTATGTTTGTCTCAGTTATAACCAGCAGTCGTAGATCCGATAAGCTATGCCTCGTGCCAGCCAAAACGGCCCTACTACATAAAAGTATATTTGTAATGGCACCCAAGATCTACAACAAACTACCTAAAGTCATAAAATCCTGCGAAAACTTGCAAATGTTTAAGAAAGAAGTACATTATTGCTTGATAAAGCATACTACTCAATTGATGATTATCTTAGTGACAAGGACATTTAACTTATTTTAATATATTTTTTTTAGAATGTTTTAATTTCTGACTTAATTTTCTTTTTATTTTATTCTTTTATTGACATAAGTTATTTAATTGTTTAACATCTTTGATACTACTATTTCGTTGACATTCCATAAATTGACATAGTATTAGATTAAAATATTTGTACATCACACAATGTGGTAGAATATAGAGGACATTCTAACATTTTTATAAGATCTGTTAACTAATCAATGTTCCACAAATAAATAATTATGATTATGATAGCCAACTTATTATTGGCTTTCTATTGCCTAACCCAACGCTATTGATGTTTCTGTAGCTGTAAGTTTAATAAATAAATAAATTATGGCTTCTCAGTAGAAATAGTAAAGTATCCCCTCAACAATAAGCTCCTAATTTTATAAGTTACTAGCTGTTACCCGCGGCTCCGCCCGCGTGGATGTCAGTTATCGCGTAGTGTTTATCCGAAGCTATTGAGCATTAAATTCCCCTCGGTACTCAACTTTATCCTCGCCTATGTACTCACCCCTGTTCTCGACTTTCTACTCGCCTCTATATTCGACTCTCTACTCGCCTCTATGCTTGAATTTATACTCGACTCTCTACTGACTTCTCTGTTCCCCTCTCCTCCTTTCCATTGGCCTCTCTACTTGCCCATTCATTCGATTCTCTTTTCGACTCTCTACTTGACTCTTCCCACTCGCCTATCTACTCGCACCTCTACTCAACTCTCTATTCGATCTCTACTCGCCACTACATTCATATTTCCACTCGCCTCCCTGTTCGCCTCTCTACTCAACCCTTTACTGCATTCTATTTGATTATATACTCGCCTCTCCACTGGCTCTCTAGTCGCATATCTACTCGCCCCTGTAGTTGAGGCTACTCGACTTTCGATCTTTACACCCCTATCCACTCGTCCCTATAACAATCTCTACTCGCCTCTCCACTCGCTTCTATATTTGGTTCGCTACTCGACTATGTCCGTTCAGAAGCTCTAATTCACCTTTGTACCAAATTTCATGAGGACATCTTAAAAGAAATTCTTACTATTTATGCCATATTCATCATTCATTGTTTCCGATATTTCGTATGAATGTCGGTAGATTGCTCCCACCGTCGCCCTAAGACGGTAGTATAGGAGAATTTGGATAGCTTCAGGTGTGGCTCGGTGGCTCAGTGGTCAGAGCATTCCCTCTGTAAGGGCAAGACCGTGGGTTCGAGTCCCACCTGAGCGATTCACTTTTTCCTATCTTAATCGATTTGAATAGTTAGCATAGTAAATGCTTCAAAATTTCATTGAATTCATCTAGATATCTTCAAAATTGTCAAACTTACATACCCTTGCCCTTCCACCCCTTAAACTCCCTTTTTCGCAATAAAAGATATCCTATGTCCATTTTCGAGCTCTAATACATCTCTGTACCAAATTTCACCAGGATATCATCAAAAATGACAAAATTTCATACTAACTATCCAGTCCTTATGATAAGACAAACTTTCATCCCAAGGCCCTAGTCCCCCCTTCTACCCCCCTTTTCGCGATAAAAGGTAGCCTGTGGCCGTTCCCAAGCTCTGAACTATCTCTGTACCAAATTTCATCAGAAATCTTCAAAAATGACAAACTTTCATCCCAAAGCCCTAGTCCTTCCCCCTTTCTACCCCCCTTTTCGCGATAAAAGGTAACCTATATTCGTCCCCAGCTCTAATCTACCTCTGTTCCAAATTTCATTAAGATATCTTCAGAAATGACAAACTTTCATAAAAAATTTCATCCCCTATTTCCCCCCCTTAAACCCCCTTTCTCGTGATAAAAGGTAGCCTATGTCCGTTCTCAAGCTCTAATATACCTCTGTACCAAATTTCATCAAGATCGGTTCAGTGGTTTAGGCGTGAAAGCGTAACATACAGACAGACAGACAGACAGACAGACAGACAGAGTTACTTTCGCATTTATAATATTAGTATGGATTTCTAAAACCTGTCTGGCTATTTGGTATCCAGCTATGTAACTCAAATATAGCAATGCTGCAACACATGCAAAATATTATACTTCACACGATTTCCAATATTCCTTGGTTCATCACAAACAAAGAAATTTGGAACTCGAGACGACGAGTGTAGAGGAGGAAATCTCAAAGATAAGAGAATGATATGCACAGAGACTCAAAAGCCATCCTAATGCACTGGTAACAAACCTATGAACACCTAACTAAACCAAGTGCCTCAAAAGAAAAGATGTCGTCTCTTGTTCCAAACAGGGAGCTGATGTTCTCACTGGAGGACTCACTCTGAAAAGTGAAGCATTTCACCACATCCGCTAAAAGCCAAAGGCTGATTGCAGATTTAAAATGGAACACAAAAAAAAAACCCTTGATTAAAATATTCATTAAAACTAACAAAACCCTAAAAATATTAACAAAAACTAAAAAAAACCATAATAAAATTATCACACAAAAATTATAGTAAGTGCGCATAGAATAATGGAGATTCTTCACTAATTCTAAATTTCAGCAGGCTAATGTGAAAATGATGAATATAACCTTCCTCGATAAATGGTCTATTCTAAACAAGAATTTTTGTAATAGGACTAGTAGTCATCTAGTAAAACCCAGGGCAGTGCCAAAGAACTCAAATTACGGTAAAACCGGATGAATAGAGATCGATGGGTTAATAGACATAAAATAGTCGTTAGATTTTCTTTAATAATTTCTTTGACTAATTTTTAAGTATCTAACCAGATATCTAGTATGTCTGTCCATTATAACATTGGACTGGTCCATAGCCTCACTTAAAAGATAATAACTACAGAATTTCACAGACCATTTTATTTCTATTCACCCATCGATCTCTATTCACCCCTTTTTACCCATTATGCGGTGAATGTGACTTCAAACTTGTTCAAGCAAAACTATTGAGAACTTTTTTACTTTTGAGAACTTTGAATGCCTGTGAAATCATTCAAAAATACCAATGGTATTTTTTTTTTATTCAAGCAAGTGTATTTATATTTACAAGAGCTTAACTGTAACAAACATTGCAGTGATTTTACACACCTAGTAATATTCTCCATTTCCACTCTGCAATAACTTTTTTTATTTGCAATGCCACCAATAATACCCAATTTATGAAACTATGTTAAGTTCCTGCAATTTTTTTGTCATGACTCTGGTTATAATGTAGTTAATCAATTGAAATCAAATATAGAGATGCAGGTCCAAAGAAATTATTACCACTGCTATGCTTTTTTAAGTAACTAGTGGCCGCCAGCGACTTATTCTACAGGGAGTTAGACTTTCATACAAACTACCATCCCCTAATCCCCTGGTAGGAAAGGGGTTCGATTTCTAAGGATACATATTGAATAATTACAACACTTGTACTTTTCCACACTTTATTTTATTTTACCACCTGCCACTAGTACCTTTGATAATGCCGTAAGGTGAAACTGGTCAGGTTAAAAATAAAAATAAAATAAAGTGTGGAAAAGTACTTACAAGTGTTGTAATTATTCAATATGTGTAGCAGATTCCACCAAGTGCCATCAATCTCCAGTATAAACAGTCTTCTAAGGATACATTTTGAGTACACCTCTGCACCATTTTAAATTTCATACAAACTACCAACCCACATTTTACCCCCTAGGGGTGGATTTTGGTAAAATCTGTTCTTAGCGGTGCTCCACACGCTAAAAGGGACCCACCTGCCAAAATTCAAGTTTGTAGGTGCTACAGACACAATATGTTTTTAATGTCAGTTAAAAGTCTAGGGACTGCAGTGCCCAAGGAAAGATTCTAGTGAACTTGACTCATTCAATTACCTACCTGTAAGTCCTGTAATGCTGACACTGATAGCAGGGGGGCCTTTGCTATTGGAATTTTTAAACATTCAACATGATCTTCACAGCAGTTACCTACTTCTATTAAGTAATGCTTTCAATGTATTTGCACAGCAATATTTAGTACATTTTTGGTCCATGTATAAGATATGATATAACTGGTTCAGATCAGTTTGGGATAGTGATTTCTGAAAAGAGATCATATTCATTAGATTTGGCACTTAATACTAGCAGCAGGGGCACGGTTCGCCCGCGAAAGGATTCGAAAGAATAAGTGTCACTCCGGGAATAGCGGCACAGCAGGAATGAAAACTAGTTAGTAAATCAAGACCAAGGTATATCGGGTCATAATATGAGCTTAAACGATATGAATCATTTGAGTCTTGACAAATATAAAATCTTAAGTTTGTGAGAGGCGCACACACTTAGGATATTTATAACATATGGAACATATTTATAACATTATGATTAGGATATTATAAAACAACTGATCAAAATAAAACCATAATACAATATTTCACCACCAATCATTCCATTATATAGAATCATCTTAAAATAATTATTTGGACAAAAGTACGAGTAAATTGTCTATATCAATGTTAACTGTCTTTTAATTTTAACTTCACTGGGTTCGCAACAAAGGACAAAGAGAATAGAATATCAATAAAATTAAGTAAAGTATAACCTTACTATTGATATTTATAAACACCCGCTATTCACTTCGACTTTTTTTGAACTTCACTTCAACTTTTATAGAGTGGCTTTTGCGAACATCCACCACAACTTCACCAATGTCACCTCATGCTAAAGACCAAAGAGTATATAAGAGTTAAAGACTTTTGTAGAACTCAAGTATGTCATAGTATAAGTGCATGTGTTACCTTATTGTTCCAATTTGTATTTATT
The DNA here is from genome assembly GCA_949126895.1 of Eilema caniola. Lineage (NCBI taxonomy): Eukaryota > Metazoa > Arthropoda > Insecta > Lepidoptera > Erebidae > Eilema > Eilema caniola. Next base: position 30,855,836 of record OX421463.1, read on the forward strand.
TATTGTAATTGTTATTTAATTAAGGCGACATAATCGCCTAGTGTGATTAAGCCTTTCAATAAAGAGAAAAAAAAAAAAAAAAACTTCACCAATGTCATGTGTCAGAAAGACAAACTGTCAAATGATAAACAAATATCGATAACGGAGCCAAAGGAAATTTAGAGGTTCACAAAGGCAGCACGAAGGACCGATTTGAGTAAAATAAACTACAGTCCATCAAATCTAAGAGGTACCGTTTGACGTTTCATATTTTTCAAACCGAAACAACTTTGTTCATACGTACATTATTCAGTTTCGATAACCTTTTTCATAAAACCATGAATTTAGAAAGATTTCATTATTGTATCTAAAAATGTACAATTCTTAATATCTAAATGTAATTGAAAACTTTCAAACAAAGCAAAATAACACATATTTACACAGTAAATAATTTCTAATAGTTATATTCTTGACCGCATCACAAAGTTACGTAGTTAGGTCACTGCACGTAGTGTTGCGACTCTTCGGATACACTTGTATGCAAAAAAATCGTTTACATATACGAAAAATCGAATGTATTATTTACAAATTACACTTGACAACCAAACAAATATTTTTTCATGTGAATGGGATTTATCTCACATATTACGATTACATAACTAAATAGTTATGTAATCGTAAAATATGAGATAAAACCCATTCACCAAAAATACGTATTTATAAATCAAATATATTTGCTTCTTTAAAAAGTTGTCGAAAGCGATTTGTCGATTTTTGATTTTCGCGCCCAAATAAGTCGGGGTTTCTCGCGCTAACGCTGTCGAAATAGTAAATGGAGTCAGGGATAGTGTTTTTTACATTTATTTTTGTGTATGATAGTATGGGTTTGCATATTACAGAGAAATAAACAAATTTTTAACAAGCACATCCATTGATTTTACAATTACAATTTTTTCTTCTAAGTCTTATTTCTACGTCTAAAACTAATAAAAATAAGGTATGTAGAACCCATTCACAAAAATGTTGTTGCCTGATGTTATAAATTAACGACGTTACTGCGCGACCGCATAATGCACTGAATACACAGATACCCTAAAATAAATTAATTTAATTATTTTTAGGTCAATAGGCAAAATCGCAGGTGTCCAAGTCTCTACAATTTTTTTTTCTGGCAACACTGCCAACTACAAGCGCACGCGGTCCGCTCGGTCGGTTCTATTGGTGGTATACTTCGAGAGGGGGCTCCTTTATTAAATAAAACTTCTAGTTCACATGATTATTACTGATGTTTACTTTTCACACATTCATACACATAATTATTTTTTCTTTAATACACAAACATTAAACTCAAAACATTATTAAACAAATATAATAAATTACATATCAATCATCTATTCGACATCACTTCCAAAATTCTACTATTCAACTGAATGAAAAACTCTTCAAATGTTTTTGTTCCTAATGTATTCAAATTTCAAAACAATCTCTTCATAAATATAGACCACAGACAAAACATCAAAAAGTATTTAAACTTTCACCACACATATTTCCAACATCCCCTCTAAGTTTAAATTACAAACATCTTCTTAAAACCCATCTTAAGACCCATATACTACTACCATTAATAATATATATATTTAACCTCAACCTATCCTTCAACAAAACAAAAAAAATTTAAAATTAATTAGCCAACAATCATAATATTATAAAAACTTACCACTAAATTTCAAATTAATGACCTAAACAACCTTAACACTACTTATTCTATCACAGAGTTCACAGAAATGTCACTGGTCACTCACAATACTCTTTCTTAATCTTAAAAACTTCGTTCGGTCTAATCCTTTCGTTAAAATATCCGCAATATTAGCATTGGTTGGACAATAGAAAATTTCTATCTGATTCTGTTCTATTTTCTCTTTAATGAAATGAAATTTAACATCTATGTGTTTACTCCTTCGATTCAAAATTCCATTCTTAATTAAAACAATTGCTGATTGATTGTCAATATATAGTTCCGTCTTAGGAACTTTTCCTGTAAGCTCTTTATATAGACTCTGTACAAACAATAAGTCCTTAATACACTCTGCAGCAGAAATATATTCTGCCTCTGTACTGGAAAGAGCTGTGACAGACTGCTTACGTGAACACCAATGAATGGGTCCACCGGCAGAAAAGACTATAAAACCAGTCGTGCTCTTCCTAGTGTCAGGGTCACCTGCAAAATCTGCATCACAATAGGCTCTTAAAGTTGTATCATTACCTCGAACATACATAATACCAGAACTAATTGAACCCCTAATATATCTAAAAATATTTTTAATATTCGCAAAATCATTTAAATTCGGACACTCTTGATGTCTGCTACAATATCCTACATGAAACGATAAATCTAATCTTGTTTTATTCACTAAGTACAACAAAGATCCAATTAACTGCCTATACCGATGCACATCACTACTATCAACTTTCCCCTCTTGATGTGTATCTACTAAAATATCTGGAAAAACCATTTCTTTTAAATTATTATAATTAAACTTGTCCAGTAATTGATCAATGTATGATTTTTGAAAAATTTTGATACTATCAGTTTTCTTTTCTATGTCAATTCCTATAAATTTTTCTATCTTATCAAATTTTTTAATTTCAAATTCCTTCTCTAACTTTTTAATTATATTATTTAGTTGTATTTCACAATTCCCTATCAAAACTCCGTCGTCGACATAAATTGCAAGCATAATTTCTTTATCTCTGCTCACAAACAAACAAGGATCTAATTTCAACTGACTAAAACCTAAACTTTTTAAAACCGAAGTCAATTTCATGTTCCACATCAGCGGAGCCTGCTTTAAGCCATACAAACTTTTCTTTAATTTAAAAACTTTATCTTTGTCAACATTAAATCCTAAAGGCACTTCCATAAAAATTTCCTCATTTAAATCACCATAAAGAAAAGCCGTTTTTACATCAAATTGTTTTATTTTATATCCTCTTTGTGCAGCTAACGAAAACAATAATCTAACACTAGTTGTATTCACTACTGGACTGTATGTTTCCTTATAATCCACATTATACTTTTGTAGAAAACCTCTTGCAACTAGTCTTGCTTTATATATATTTCCTGGTTTAATTGTAAAAATCCATTTACTTGTTATTAGTTTTCTATTCTTCACTTCAGATCTCTTCACAATCTCCCAAGTTTTATTCTTTTCTAAAGAATCTTTTTCACTTTCAATAGCTTTCATCCATAAATCCTTTTCATTACTCTTCAAAACTTCACTATATGTCAAAAACGATGTCTCCAAATCATAATCCTTCAATCCCTCTGGTAATCTTCTATTTCTCATTGGTAAAATTCTTCTTCCTACATCTTCAACAACCTCCACTGCATCTTCAAAAGATTCTGCTTCAGCACTTACTGCTTCATTCTCAACATTAATCCCCTCTGAAACTTCATCGTCTTCTCTTATTCCCTCCGAGACCTCATCAGCATTTCTTATCTCCTCCAAAACTTCATTATTCTCAGTATTAAATATATCTTCTCCTATACTATCTTCAAAAACATCCACTCTATCTTCATTTAATAAAATATTTTCTTCATTATTCAACTCATCTTCAGATCCGCTACTAGTTAACTCATTTCTTCTCAAAGTCTGTCTTCTGCTTCTACTAACTTCAATTCCTCTTGCTTCAGTTCCTCTTGTATCAGTTCCTCTTGTTCCAGTTCCTCTTGTTCCAGTTCCTCTTGTTCCAGTACCTCTTGTACCAGTTCCTCTTGTTTCAGTTCCTCTTGTTCCAGTTCCTCTTGTTCCAGTACCTCTTGTTCCAGTACCTCTTGTTCCAGTACCAGTACCAGTTCCAGTACCAATACCAGTTCCAGTACCAATACCAGTTCCAGTATCAATACCAGTTCCAGTATCAATACCAGTTCCAGTATCAATACCAGTTCCAGTATCAATACCAGTTCCAGTACTAGTTCCAGTCCTCCTCTCTTCACTCCTTCCCCTCTCAAAGTTACAATTTATATCCATGTTTTCCTCTTCACTATCTGTTTCTTCATCTTCAAACAGCTTAGACAACTCTGTCCTACTTGTAGTAGATAATTTACACTGCCGCAAATAATTATGGACATCTTTTTCGTCATTATAAAACTTAACATCACGTGAGTAAATAATTTTATTATTTAATGCATCCCAGATTTTATAACCATTATTAGTGAAACCTACTAATAATCCTCTGCAACATCTATTATCTAATTTATTTAATTTTGTATTAATTTTACAGAATGCTAAAGACCCAAAAATATTGATATGACTAACGTTTGGTATTCTACTAAACCACATTTCTGCTGGGGTTTTATTATTAATTGTATTGGCACATCTATTGGTTAAATATGCTGCTGTTAACACAGCTTCGCCCCACAGAACTTTTGGTAGATTAAACTCAAATAATAATGATCGCGTTCTATCCATTATGGTTCGGTTTAAACGTTCCGCTTTCCCATTAAGTTGTGGAGTATAAGGGATTGTATAATCAATATTTATGCCTTTACTATTGCAAAACTTTTTAAATACGTTATTTGTATATTCTCCACCATTATCACACCTAAAAGTTTTAACTTTAGAATTAAAATGGTTTTCAGCATTATTAATGTAACTTACTATTTTATTGTAAGCTTCGGATTTACTTCTTAATAAAAATATTTTAACAAAGTGTGTGTAGTCATCTAAAAAGGTTAAAAAGTATCTAAAACCATCGAAAGTTTTTGTATTGATTGGGCCGCAAATATCTGAATGAATAATTTCCAAAGGTTTACTTGCACGTCTTCTTTCAGTTCGAAAAGGTAATCTACAAAACCTAGATTGTGTGCAGACTTTACAGGTATCAATTTCCCTGACACTGTCTAAGTTCATGCCTGTAACAATTTTGTTCGTTTTTGATAACGGTGTATGTGCCAAAGCGCGATGCCAAAATAAATTATCCGAAATATTATACGCAAGAGGAGCTTCGACTGACCTTATAGCCTCTTCATACCTTACAGTAGCTTTCATACGGATGTAGTATAAACCATCATCTCCAAGTACACCGGTCAACAGAGGCGTCGTACATTGCTGCTCAGAGATTTCACAGGTTCTTCTGAAAAATTTAATTTTGTAGTTATTTTCAGCAAGCTTCGATACTGACATTAGGTTTTTCTTTAATTTTGGAACATATAATACATTATTGATATTAATGTTTTCAGATTTACATGTAATATTCCCAATTATATCAATAATATGGGTATTACCATCTGCTGTCATAATTTTGTAGTCACACTTACGTGTGTTTGAAAAATAATAAAATTTATTCACAGTATGACTTGTGGCGCCGGAATCTAAAATGAATTCTATTGTTTCTTCTGGATCTTCTGTTTTACTATTATATGTAGTATGTGTATAAAAATTAGACCTTACCGATTTGTTCTTCTTCAGACAAAATTTGCTATAGTGGGTATCTGACTTACAGTGGAGACAGTTATGTTTACTTCCACAGTCTGCGCTTCTATGTCCTGTCTTCTCGCATTTAAAACATGTGTTGAAATGCGGTTTTTCTCGAGGAATCTCGCTGCTTCTGCAATATCTCGCAATGTGTCCTATCTTATTACACTTAAAGCATCTCTTCGTGATTATAAATGCATTTTCAGTGGCATTTGTCGGTTCGTCATCTTTCCTATTTCTAATTTTTGCTTCTATATTTATTCTTGAAATCAAGTTAGTGAGTGTTTTATCCGATGAAGCAGTTGCTTCCCAAGCTGTTCTAAGATTTGAAAATGTTTCCGGTAAGCTGCTTAAAATTTTTGAAATAATTTGGATATCATGCATTTGAAAATTTAATGTTCGTATTTTGGTAACTACAGTCCGTCAAATCTAAGAAGTACCGTTTGACAGTTCTGACAATTGAATTATAGGGATGGGATGAAAAAATCGATTACTATAATATCCGAACTTTAAGAGATCGATTACTATAATATCCGAATTTTAAGAAATCAATTGTTATAATTGAATAAAAGAAATGTGTAGGATATTTTTTTATTCACTACTAGTACTAGTATCGTCGTCTTCGTCATTTAAATTAATGACCAGTTGATTGTCCATTACATTATCAAAGTGTACGTCTCTTTCGAAGTCGTCCATTATTATTTTCTTTGTTTTTTGTACTACTTTACTCCAATCTTCCTGTGTAACTTGGGCACATGCTTCCTTTAATAAACCTTCCATTTTCTTGACACTGAAGGGTGGTTTTGTGTTGTGTCTTGCTGCATAACCTGTAAAACAATAATGTAACTATTTGATAGCAGACGAAAACCATTGTTTAAATTATAAATGTTAGAAGTACTCGTGTTATTATTATAATATTATAAAATATTACCTTTAACTTGGGCCCAAATCAGTTCAATGGCATTATATTGGCAATGGTACGGAGGAAGTCGTATGACTTTGTGCCCGTGCTCTTCGGCCAATTGGTCAATTACATATGTCGGTTTTGGTGGTTTATGCAATTTCACTAACTGTAATAATTCAGCTTTTAATAGTGACATGTCGGCATCCACTCCTTTTCTTTGCAGCCATGCCACCAAATCTGCTTTCTTATTGGCTGACGTAGGTGCTTTATCAATTTGCACAGAGTGGTATGGGGCATTATCCATTATAATTGTGCTGTTAGGAGGGATATTCTGTAATAAATTTAAGAACCACTCTCGGAACCTTACTGCGTCCATTTCTTCATGATACTCTTTAGTGCTTTTGGATTGGAAAGCTAATAAAGAGTTTTCCACGAAGCCTGTAGACGCTGACCCAGCATGGCATATTATGAGGCGTCCACCTTTTCCTATCGGCACCTTCGAGCACGAAGCTTCAGAATCATCAGTCCATGTTTTCGGCACAGAATGGTTGGAATTTAGCCAAGTTTCGTCCAAAAATATTACATTATCCCAGTTTATAATTTGTTTAACTTCGCGCAGGAATGTTAGTCGCTGCATAATTATGTCATGTCGCTCCATAACAATTTTTCGTTTGTCAACTTTTTTGTATCTGAAGCCAATTCCTGTTATTACCGTTCTCAACGACTCTATGCTTCCCTTATACAGCCCGGCATCTTTTAAAGTTGCACATAACTTTGCCAATGTTGGAAATTCGCCTCTTGTAAAATACCCGTATATATGGTTTCTAATAGCATGACTATCGAATTCATCGATGCCTGTCACAGGTTTATTTCTTTTTCGTTTTTTCGGTGTGTGAAGTACGTTACTGTCACTCCCCGAAGGCCCATATTTTTCACTTAATATTTTGCCAACGGTGCGGCTACCAATACCGAGAGCTTCACCGACGCGATCCCGAACTTGTGTAACTGGCAGTAGAAGTCCACCATTTTGAGATTCACGCTCAAAATACTCGTGTAATTTCATCACCAATTCACGAGCCTGGCTGTTCAAAGTACGTCCTCTTTTCGACATTATTAATAAACACTTGCTTAGTTCGGAGTCCAGTATAAATATTGCCAAGGTAAACGGATAAAGAATGATCAGTCCAGAAAAGTAATAGCCAAGTCACAAATTGTAAAACACAAACGAGAAAGCAAGTACGCGCACAGTCAGCTTCCAAGATGGCGAGAGACTGCTGACGCCGAACCGACCGAGCGGACCGCGTGCGCTTGTAGTTGGCAGTGTTGCCAGAAAAAAAAAATTGTAGAGACTTGGACACCTGCGATTTTGCCTATTGACCTAAAAATAATTAAATTAATTTATTTTAGGGTATCTGTGTATTCAGTGCATTATGCGGTCGCGCAGTAACGTCGTTAATTTATAACATCAGGCAACAACATTTTTGTGAATGGGTTCTACATACCTTATTTTTATTAGTTTTAGACGTAGAAATAAGACTTAGAAGAAAAAATTGTAATTGTAAAATCAATGGATGTGCTTGTTAAAAATTTGTTTATTTCTCTGTAATATGCAAACCCATACTATCATACACAAAAATAAATGTAAAAAACACTATCCCTGACTCCATTTACTATTTCGACAGCGTTAGCGCGAGAAACCCCGACTTATTTGGGCGCGAAAATCAAAAATCGACTAATCGCTTTCGACAACTTTTTAAAGAAGCAAATATATTTGATTTATAAATACGTATTTTTGGTGAATGGGTTTTATCTCATATTTTACGATTACATAACTATTTAGTTATGTAATCGTAATATGTGAGATAAATCCCATTCACATGAAAAAATATTTGTTTGGTTGTCAAGTGTAATTTGTAAATAATACATTCGATTTTTCGTATATGTAAACGATTTTTTTGCATACAAGTGTATCCGAAGAGTCGCAACACTACGTGCAGTGACCTAACTACGTAACTTTGTAATGCGGTCAAGAATATAACTATTAGAAATTATTTACTGTGTAAATATGTGTTATTTTGCTTTGTTTGAAAGTTTTCAATTACATTTAGATATTAAGAATTGTACATTTTTAGATACAATAATGAAATCTTTCTAAATTCATGGTTTTATGAAAAAGGTTATCGAAACTGAATAATGTACGTATGAACAAAGTTGTTTCGGTTTGAAAAATATGAAACGTCAAACGGTACCTCTTAGATTTGATGGACTGTATATTTTCTATTTCACTGACATCTGTCATAATGTCAACATTCTTGAATTGAAAATTATAAAATTGTTCTAAAAGTTGATTAATCTGCGTTTCTGTATTCCCAAAACATATACGGTCCAATTTGTTGAGCATTTCTCTACTAGTTTCGCAGTTAATAATATGACTGATATATTTTTTATCCAAACTGTTCAGAATTATACATTGCGCTTTAGCATCCTTCCGATCATAATCTTTATCTACTACGTCTGTATTTGCTTCCAATACAGCCAACAGGTCTTTTGATTTTAATAAAATTTTGATTTTCTTACGCCAGAACGAATATTCATTTTCGTCCGAGAGTGTAAAGTTATCAAAACCTTCAGACTTACTTGTTGACGCCATTCTTATTGTAAAATTTTGATATTTCACAAAAACCAAATCATGTTATAATTTTTTTTTTATTTCCACTCACACTGTACACTCGTGCCGGCCCATAACCTATTGGTGGTATACTTCGAGAGGGGGCTCCTTTATTAAATAAAACTTCTAGTTCACATGATTATTACTGATGTTTACTTTTCACACATTCATACACATAATTATTTTTTCTTTAATACACAAACATTAAACTCAAAACATTATTAAACAAATATAATAAATTACATATCAATCATCTATTCGACATCACTTCCAAAATTCTACTATTCAACTGAATGAAAAACTCTTCAAATGTTTTTGTTCCTAATGTATTCAAATTTCAAAACAATCTCTTCATAAATATAGACCACAGACAAAACATCAAAAAGTATTTAAACTTTCACCACACATATTTCCAACAGGTTCGGCGTCAGCAGTCTCTCGCCATCTTGGAAGCTGACTGTGCGCGTACTTGCTTTCTCGTTTGTGTTTTACAATTTGTGACTTGGCTATTACTTTTCTGGACTGATCATTCTTTATCCGTTTACCTTGGCAATATTTATACTGGACTCCGAACTAAGCAAGTGTTTATTAATAATGTCGAAAAGAGGACGTACTTTGAACAGCCAGGCTCGTGAATTGGTGGTGAAATTACACGAGTATTTTGAGCGTGAATCTCAAAATGGTGGACTTCTACTGCCAGTTACACAAGTTCGGGATCGCGTCGGTGAAGCTCTCGGTATTGGTAGCCGCACCGTTGGCAAAATATTAAGTGAAAAATATGGGCCTTCGGGGAGTGACAGTAACGTACTTCACACACCGAAAAAACGAAAAAGAAATAAACCTGTGACAGGCATCGATGAATTCGATAGTCATGCTATTAGAAACCATATATACGGGTATTTTACAAGAGGCGAATTTCCAACATTGGCAAAGTTATGTGCAACTTTAAAAGATGCCGGGCTGTATAAGGGAAGCATAGAGTCGTTGAGAACGGTAATAACAGGAATTGGCTTCAGATACAAAAAAGTTGACAAACGAAAAATTGTTATGGAGCGACATGACATAATTATGCAGCGACTAACATTCCTGCGCGAAGTTAAACAAATTATAAACTGGGATAATGTAATATTTTTGGACGAATCTTGGCTAAATTCCAACCATTCTGTGCCGAAAACATGGACTGATGATTCTGAAGCTTCGTGCTCGAAGGTGCCGATAGGAAAAGGTGGACGCCTCATAATATGCCATGCTGGGTCAGCGTCTACAGGCTTCGTGGAAAACTCTTTATTAGCTTTCCAATCCAAAAGCACTAAAGAGTATCATGAAGAAATGGACGCAGTAAGGTTCCGAGAGTGGTTCTTAAATTTATTACAGAATATCCCTCCTAACAGCACAATTATAATGGATAATGCCCCATACCACTCTGTGCAAATTGATAAAGCACCTACGTCAGCCAATAAGAAAGCAGATTTGGTGGCATGGCTGCAAAGAAAAGGAGTGGATGCCGACATGTCACTATTAAAAGCTGAATTATTACAGTTAGTGAAATTGCATAAACCACCAAAACCGACATATGTAATTGACCAATTGGCCGAAGAGCACGGGCACAAAGTCATACGACTTCCTCCGTACCATTGCCAATATAATGCCATTGAACTGATTTGGGCCCAAGTTAAAGGTAATATTTTATAATATTATAATAATAACACGAGTACTTCTAACATTTATAATTTAAACAATGGTTTTCGTCTGCTATCAAATAGTTACATTATTGTTTTACAGGTTATGCAGCAAGACACAACACAAAACCACCCTTCAGTGTCAAGAAAATGGAAGGTTTATTAAAGGAAGCATGTGCCCAAGTTACACAGGAAGATTGGAGTAAAGTAGTACAAAAAACAAAGAAAATAATAATGGACGACTTCGAAAGAGACGTACACTTTGATAATGTAATGGACAGTCAACTGGTCATTAATTTAAATGACGATGATGACGAAGACGACGATACTAGTACTAGTAGTGAATAAAAAAATATCCTAAACATTTCTTTTATTTAATTATAACAATTGATTTCTTAAAATTCGGATATTATAGTAATCGATCTCTTAAAGTTCGGATATTATAGTAATCGATTTTTTCATCCCATCCCTATAATTCAATTGTCAGAACTGTCAAACGGTACTTCTTAGATTTGACGGACTGTAGCGATGGGTAATTCGAATCATTTAATTCGAATTATTCGAATAAGACAGTTGATTCGTTCATTCGAATCGCTTTTGCCCGAAATCGAATCAACTCGTTAACTCGGTACTCGGTAGGATTTCATGATCATCATGAATCTTCAATACGTCTCTCAGAATCAGGAGGAAGTCCCTGTTTTTGATTTCCTCGACGACGAACCGACCCGCAACTCTCTCAAGCCTTTCTTTTACTTTTCTTCTGTCCTCTAGACTTCTACATCCCATTATTACATTCCTCTTCTTTGCCTTCCTCACTCTCTCCACTCTTACCCAGCCCTCCTTAGCGTCCATGGCCTCTCTTATATGTTTCAGGACCTCGTCCGCAAAATCGGTCTCGTTACTGAAGGAGACGCATACGCTTAGATGGTTGCGCTGCTTCCCTGCAGTGGTTTATGTTTCCCTCTCCATTCCTTCCCTCTCTCTTTCTCTTTCATCTTGCCTTTCTATACTCTTTTTTATTTCATTCATTATTCGTCCATTCTCTCTGATTAGTCTTTCATTCTCTTCTATCTTTCTAAGTATCGCTTCACCGTGCTCACTCGGGGCAGGTACCTACTGGAGTGACGGAGGCCGGTGACCCTACCGCCCCAGCACCCTGTCTCACCTGATCCTGATGCCTATCATCGTCATTACCGAACGCCTTTAGGCACTCCTCAAGCGTGCTAACGGCCCCTTCGATCTTAACCCTAATCTCGGTCTTTAAGTTGCGCGACATTAAAATTTGCTCCCTCACCCACCACTTGGCAGCATTTAATTGCCTTAGTGAGGCGCGGGTCCGACGACTGCACGGATTTAGGAGGTGATGGGGGCGGGTTAGCTGCCTCCTTCTTTGAATTTTGAGGATTGGATCCTCTCGATACTCCTCCGCACAGTCCCGGGCCCGCGTCTCCCTACTTCGGTCTCGAGGCTGCTTTCGACCGTGACGGTCCTCTGTCTCTCGGTAAGGGGAGCTTCTTTCTTTTCGAAGGGCGAGCGAAACATGTTTATCTTGGTGATGCGCTTTTAAATATAAAATTCTAAATAGAATAGAATTAAAACTAAATATCCCTGTTGTAAAGTGACAGCGATGTAATATGTAAAATAAAATTTAAACTAAACGTAAAACTAAAATTAATAGTGTATATTTAAACTCAGTCCGCTAAGCCACACTACGACTACGGTGAACAAACGGTAAGCCGAATGAACACTAAATAAGTCACTCAAATAGAAAGTCAAAAGTAAATACAATTGTAGACACTATGGTCTAGTCCAGTTCTAGTCCGATTAAATGATTGTCAAGTTAAGAATGTCAATCGTGTATAAAATATATACACGTTAATATGAATTAAGAAATAATAAATGAAACTATACGAACTAGTTCGTACGTCAATGACCTCACGATGCACCGGTTTGAGCCGGTATCGGGCGACCTGGCGTGACCTCCCAACCGAGCCAATATGCCTAAGCCCGAAAAATGGTTTGCGGGCGGGGCTGGCGTTTCTTAAAAATGTATTTTACTGAAAAACTACGGACACCAGACGGTCGAGTGAGGTATCTATAGAAAGGCCTCGTAGGTGGCCACACGGCGGTGCGAAGAGTTGGATAGGCCTCCTTGTAAAAATTTGGAAATAACGCCCAAAAACGTAAAATTTAAGGTGAAATTTTGAAGAGAATGCTGTTTATTAGGCGAACTGTACCACCTAGAGGATCGGGAACGGAACCTACGGACATAGGGGGTCCCAGTGGACACGTTCCCAGCACCAGATGTACAGGTTTCTATGGATGGAAGACCAGAAACGAGCAGGTAAGTTTTGTTAGGTAGGCACAAAGTTGAACCGTCACTCCCTCGGGAACCCGTCGGTGGACTGGTGTTTAAACGGTACGGCGATGAAGCTGCCGTATCTCCTGAACTGCCCAAGGCGTCAGAAGCCCCCTCCACCTACGTGAAGAAATTAAAGTTTTAATGAAATTTAATAAAATATCTATGGAATCGGCCTAATGATGCACGATGTAGATGATGATGATTCCGAGTGGATAGTCGGAAGACAGGTAATGTCTCCGCGCACCTGATGGTATGCAATTCGCATTATGCGTCCGTAGTCAAAAAGCGAATTAAAGTTGATTTACTTTTACTTACTAGAACTTTCGTGTTCTGAAATTCAATGGTATGATTCCCATCCTCTTGGGTGTGATTTGCAACCGCTGACTTGTCGAAGTGGCAGAGGCGGCAATTACGTTCATGTTCCAACAGGCGGGTCTTGATGCTTTGAGTGGTGCCCACGTATACCGAGCCACATGAGCAGGGGATTCTGTAAACTGCAGCTGACGATAGCGGATCACGAGGGTCCTTGACCGAACGATGAAAATTCCGTAATTGCGTCGTGAGCTTGAAGATCGGCTTGATGTTATAAGCTTCTAGCAGTCTTCCGATACGATCCGTAATGCCACGAATATATGGCAAGAAAGCCTTCCCTATCGGAGCAGGTTTTTCCTCATCCTGGTTCGTTTGCGAAGCTTTCTTTGGGTGAAGAGCTCTCCGTATTTCATGTGCAGAGAATCCATTAGCTTGGAAGGCCGAGTCCAAGGGGCGTTACTCGTTTTTTAGGTGTGGAGGTTCACAGATGGTCTTAGCTCGGTGGACCAGTGTCTTGATAACTGACATTTTTTGTCTGGGATGGTGGTTGGAGTCCTTGTGTAGGTAACGGTCTGTGTGTGTCGGCTTTCGATAGACTCGGTGACCAAGACTGCCATCTTCTTTTTTGGATACTAGGACATCTAGGAATGGTAGCTCCCCGTTATTCTCAACTTCCATGATGAGTTGGATGTTAGGATGGATGCTGTTTAGGTGATTCAGGAACTTAGTCAGCTCCGAGTCTCCATGAGTCCAAACCACAAAGGTATCGTCCACGTAGCGGAACCAGAGCTTTTTTTTTTTTTTTTTTTTTTTTTTTTTTTTTTTTTTTTTTTTTTTTACGTGCGGGAAATCCCCACGGATACCCGCCCCTCCGGAGCCGGAGGGGTGGGTTATGTCGGACTCGAACCGACTAAACCGCACGCCGTCTGTGGGTCGTGGTGCTAGGCCGAAGGTGAGGTTGCCTTGCGGCATATCCCTCGCACCCCGGCTGACCCAGGGCCATCCCTTTCGGTCTGGCCCTCCTCGGGAGGTGGGGACCACGCCGTCCCCGACTCAACCCCGGTGTGGGGAGGCGCGCATCGTCCTACGATGCGCGCCGCCGCCGTGGCCTGCTTCTGCTAGGGTGACGGGTGGCTCCACCCGTCACCCTCAGGCCCGCGCTCATGGGGGGCGGAGGTCTGTAAGCGCCCTCCGACGCCCGAGCCGCCTTCGGGCGCGAGCAGCGATGTCAGCGAGTCTTTCTCGCTCACCGCGCCGCGCCCGCTCTGCTGTCTCCTTCGCGAGCATGACCTGCTCGCAGAAAGAGGCGCTGGCCGCCCACGCATCCGCGCAGCGGACCATCGCCGCGAGCAGGGTGGAGAGCGTGAGCACTCTCACCCCCAGGGCCTGCACAAGCTCCCGCCTCGGCGTCTCAAACGCCGGACACTCGGTGAGCGTGTGCAGCCCCGAGTCCACGCTCGCGTCGCAGTGATGGCACTCGGGCGTTGGCTCAATACCCATCAGATGCAGATACCGCCCGAAGTAACCGTGCCCGGTTATCATCTGCGTCTGACGGTACGAGAGGCTCCCGTGTGGCCTCTCTAGCCACTCCCCCATGATGGGCCTTACCGCCGCAATGACGGCGTGCCCTGCGCGTGGTTGCCCAAGTCGTCGCTCCCACTCGGCCACCATGACCTGGTGGAGCCGGGATTTCTCGGCCCGAATGTCCTCGGGCTCGGGATCGAATCCCCGCTCCCGCGCCTCCTTTCGGAACTGGTATAGTGCCGAAAGGGGCCTCGCGAACCAGAGCTTAGGCTTCTTGGGAGCTCTTTCAAACTCAAACTCATTTATTGCGAAAATGGGTAAATGAGTTTGAGTTTGAGTTCCAGAGCATCTTCTTCAAACGATTCCATGTAAAAGTTCGCGACTACCGGATTGATGGGTATGGCACGTACACACGGGACGTGATTTCTATCAGGAAATATATATCAGGAAATAGAAGCACGTCCTGCCATAACAACAGAATCGTCAATCAGCAATAAAGCAAAGACTGACGATTCCCCACTCTTTAATTACTTGTAATAATGAATCAATAAACAAGTGAATCCCAGTGTGGTATCTCTTTATGTAGCCCGTAATATTGGTGACCCCGACGTGATGTAGGCCGACGTGATCTCACTCAGCTACGGACCCGGTTTTTGCCTGCCGAACTCAGTTGATCACCGTGGCGCTATAAATATTGGGAAAATGGCCAAGTTGGCTTAATTGCCAAATGGTTAGGTTAGGTTAGGTTAGGTTAGGTTAGGTTAGGTTAGGTTGGGGTGCCAATGTCGGAGAACCTCCTCGTGTGCTCGCCCTTCCATCTGGGCGAGCCGGTGCACCCTGGGCAACACTGGGAACGACTTTACCAGTGGCTAAT
The DNA here is from genome assembly GCA_949126895.1 of Eilema caniola. NCBI lineage: Eukaryota > Metazoa > Arthropoda > Insecta > Lepidoptera > Erebidae > Eilema > Eilema caniola. Next base: position 30,871,615 of record OX421463.1, read on the forward strand.
GCTCCGACACAGGGGGGGAAATCACGGTCCTGACCCGGCGTGGACAGGCGTGATACGGCCACTCCTTGGACTTCTCGTTTATAGAAGCCCATTATGGAGTGGCCTGGGGCATACCGTACCTGAGCTCCCGCTCGGTACGGGGGCCCCCTTCACAGGGGCTGTATTAGGCAGTCTTCAGGCTGCCGAAGCCGGAACCCTGGCGCAAGTCAGAACCGGTGGGCACTGCCACGTGGCGGTGTCTGCGAGGAAGGACACCTCTATAAAAGAACCACTCGGTTGGAGCCTCCTGGCGTAGGCATTTTGCTGAAACCAGGAGGCGGGCCCGGTGTCTTCCCGACACCGTGGCGAGTCGGGTTGGCCGGATGGGTGCGCCTGTTCGGTCGTTCGGCGTCGGCACGCAGCTCCGTTGTATCGGAGCTGTGGCGCCGTGATGGTGGTGTTCGGCCGAGTGGGCTTGCCTGCTCGGCCGTCCGGTGTTGTCCCGCCGGCGTTTGGCCGAGTGTGCGGGACCAAAGTGGAAGACAACCACGTTAAAAAACATAAACAACAAACAAAAATTATGAAAAAGGTGAACCTTCTAACAACACACCAGGAGGGTACCGGTCGCCCCGCGACCGGAGAATCCCTCCATGGCGGGGAGTCAGCACACACCCAGGTGTGTGATGACTCACCGCCATGCAGTCCCATCGTATCTGGTGGGGACACAGGCCACCTGAATGCGATAGAACCGGGGAGCAGACCCAGCGCTCCCAAAACAGCGTCGAGTGCGTACGGCGGTACGCGGAGCCGGCGCTCGCGAACGTTTTATCGTTCGCCGGGCTCAGCAGGTGCCCAGGAGACGACCGAGGCGTCGCCTTTGGCGACGAGAGCCGGTCGCTCTCAGTCGAGGTCGCCGTCCCCGATAAGGACGAGCACAGTTGGTGTGGGCATGCCATCGCAGGCAACGAAGGCAGAGGAGACCGAGGCGTCGCCTTTGGCGACGAGTGCCGGTCTTCCGCCGTCGAGGTCGCCGTCCCTCACGAGGACGGCCAAGAAGGGGGACGTGACGCCTGCAACCACACCCCTTAGCAGGAGACCCGTGGTGGTGCTGAAGCGGCTATTTATACGCCCGACGAACCCCAGCTCCACCCGGGACTCATCGGAGGCTGAGGGGGACGACGTCATGGTGCAGGAGGACCGGGGGAACCAGACGTTCTTCCGAGCGAGTCTCGGCACCCCGACCGGGGAGAACGTCGCGACTCCCCCGGTGTTCCAGCGGAAGCGGCTGGCTTCGACGTCGCCCCCAGATTCCACAAGTTCCGCAGACTCTGCGAAGAAAAGTGGTGGGAAGCCGGAACTGACCAGGCAGCCTGCGAGTAAAAGGGGCAGGGGTCGCCCTCCTACCACGGGCCGGTACGTCGGCCTTGCGGCGGCGCAGGCCGAGCTCAACGCGCAGAGGCGCCTGGCCCTGGACCTCGACGCGGAAGAGGAGGTTGCGGCCAAGACAGCGGCCATCCGCCGCCGTCCCCCGTCGGAGGGCAAGCCGAGGGCGGAGGGCTACTCCTGTCCGGCGGAGTCAGCCCGGACAGCGCCGAGCGCGACCCTATGCCAGTGGGCTAGGGAGGGGCTGGACGCCCTCGGCATGGTCAAGGCGAGGTCGAAGAACCTGAAGGGTACATATGTACGCGTCATCAATGACGCGTCGTGTACCCTTCAGGCAGTCTTTGACGAGCTCAGGCGGAGAACGGCCTCGGAGGAGACGCTGCTGCTGGAGAAGGAGGTCGGCAGGCAAGCGGCTAAACTGGAGCTGCAGACACGTAAGCTGGAGGAGCAGGCTGCCGAGTTAAAGCAGCAGGCTCTCGAACTAATACAGCTGCGGGCGGAGATCGCGGCCTTGAGCCGGCCGCCGGTAGTGGCGCAGGCTGCTTCAGCTTGCCCCATGGAAGCAGGGGGGTCCTCACTCAAGGAGGAGGTGTTGCGTGCGGTGAGGCTGGCCATCGGCGAATTGGTGTCCGACCGGATCGCACCAATCGAGGCCAGACTTGGCCGAGAGACCCGATCTAGTGTCGCCCCCTCCGACCCTGTCTTGTTCTCTCCGCGGCCGGCCCCAGGCCAGCCCATGGAGGCAGCGGTGGCTCCACCACCGGCCTCGACGTCGCCTGCGCCTCTGCCCGGCTTGGATGTCCCCAAATCTAGGGGGAGGAAGAAGTCGGGCAGAGCCAAGAAGGGGAAGGCCGCTGCCGTTCCTGCAGCTGCTCCTGCGGCCGCTCCAGCAGCCCCGGAGCCCCGACCAGTCCCGCCACCACCAGTCCCCACGGAGGAACCGTGGAGCGTGGTGGCGGCCAAGAAGAAGGAGAAGAGGAAGGGGAAGGCCGCTAAGGCGACCCCGGCTTCCACCCGGCGGCCTCCTCCTCCTCCTCCTACTCCACGCAGAGGGAAGCCCTCCGCTGCTCCCCAGAGCAAGCCCGGCGCCAACCTGCGTCCCCCGACGACGGCGGCTGTAGTTCTTACGCTACGGCCAGCGGCCGCCGAAGGGGGCGCTAGCTACGAGGCGCTCATCAAGGCAGCCAAGGCCTCCATAAAGCTGGCCCAGCTGGGGATCACGGAGGGCGTGAAGATCAAGACGGCCGCCACCGGAGCCCGCCTCCTCGAGATCGGAGGCGAGGATAGAGAGGCGAGGGCGGACCGTCTAGCAGCGAAGCTGCGAGAGGTCCTCCCTGCGGAGACGGTAACGGTCTCCAGGCCTGTGAGGTGTGCAGAACTGCGCATCTCCGGGCTGGATGACTCCGTCTCCGCGGCAGAGGTGGCGGCCAGCGTGGAGTCCGCCGGCGGATGCCCCGAGGGTACCGCCAGACCCGGCTCTTTACACCGGGACTGGCGAGGCCTCGGGGTAGTGTTTGTGAAGTGCCCGGTGGCCGCGGCCAAGAAATTGGCTGCGACCGGGAGGCTTCTGGTGGGGTGGTCGGCGGCTCAAGTGAAGCTCGTCGACCCCAAGCCCCTTCGGTGTTACCGGTGCCTCCACACCGGGCACACGAAGGCCAAGTGCACCTCGGACGTCGACCGCAGCGACTACTGCTACCGCTGCGGCGCGCCGGGGCACCTAATGGCCCAATGTACCGCCGCCTTACGCTGCGCTTTGTGCGAGGCGGCGGACAAGCCTGCGGATCACCGGCTTGGGAGTGCAGCGTGCACCACTCCCAAGCCGAAGAAGAAGAATAAAAAGAAGAAGCAGCGGAGGAAGCCTCAAAAGGCAAAGCCCGCGGAGTCGGGGCAGAAGGCTGGCGGCGGCGCCATAGCCCCGTCTAGGCCCGATCCACCGTCCCCAAGGCCTGTAGAGGCAGCGCCGATGGTCACCGATTAGTGGGACTATCGGCGTGCTCCAGGCGAACCTAAACCACTGCGCCGCCGCTCAGGACCTTTACATCCAGAGCATGGCGCAGTGGCAGACCGGAGTAGGGATAATCACCGAGCCCTACCGACCTATCCCGCCCGATTCGCATTGGGCGGTTGACCGGGAGGGCTTGGTGGCTCTGGTCTCGCGCGCGGCTGCCGGTGCGCCCCCCTTATTGAGGATCAGGAGGGGGCGCTGTTGCGTGGCAGCCGCCGTGGGTTCGGTGACGGTGGTCGGAGCGTACTGCTCTCCGAATCGGAGCCTGTCTTGTTTCGAGCGTACCCTGGAGGAGCTGGGAACGCTCGTGCGACAGGCTCACCCTTCACCCGTGCTCGTGGCTGGCGATTTCAACGCCAAGTCCACGGCATGGGGATCCCCCGCTACTTGTCCGCGGGGGGAGGCACTGGAAGATTGGTTGGTCTCGTCCGGGTTGATTCTGCTCAACCGGGGGACCGTCGACACGCGGGTGCGGCAACAGAGCGGGTCTATCGTGGACCTCACGTTCGCGTCCCCCGCTCTGGTGCCCCGTGTCCAAGGCTGGGAAGTCCTGGAGGGGGTCGAGACGTTATCGGACCACCGATACATTCGGTTCCGAATCTCCCCCCTTCCGGTTGCCCCGAACAGCCTGGGTGGTCCTCCGCGTGGGGAGGACAACCCGAGATGGGCCCTAAGGCGGCTGAACCGCGAGCGTCTCGCGGAGGCCGCCTTGGTCCAAAGTTGGATTCCAGTGCCGGAGGGTCCGGTGGATGTGGATGAGGAAGCCGGTTGGCTCAACGCGGCCATGACGCAGGTGTGCGACGCCAGCATGCCTCGCGTCGGGCCCCCCTCTCCACATCGTAGGGTGTATTGGTGGTCGCCCCAGCTAGCGCAGCTCCGCGCTGCGTGCGTGGCGGCGCGCCGCAGGTACACCCGAAGCCGGCGAAGACGACGTCGCGACGAAGCCCTGGAGACTCGGCTGTACGACGCGTACAGGGAGGCGAGAGCCGCCCTGCGCGCGGAAATCGCCGAGTCCAAGAAAAGGGCTTGGGAGGCAATGCTGGAGTCGATCGACCGCGACCCGTGGGGGAGGCCGTATAGGACGGTGCGTCAAAAGCTCCGTCCCTGGGCCCCCCCGGTGACGCAATCGCTCCAGCCTGCGCTCGTGGAACAGATAGTAGCAGCTCTGTTCCCCGACCGGGGAGAGTTCGCTCCCCCTCCCATGGTCGGCGACGATGTCGCGGAGAGCAGTAGAGGACTTGTGCACGCGGAGGAAGCAGCATCGCCCGAGGTCACTCCCGGGCATCTGAGGGCGGCGGTCGCAAGGCTCAAGGCCAAGAACACCGCCCCAGGGCCCGACGGTATTCCCGGTCGGGCCTGGGCATTGGCTCTGCCCGATGCCTTAGAAGAGAGAGTGGCACGGCTGCTTACCTCCTGCCTGGAACAGGGCAAGTTTCCCCGCAGGTGGAAGGTGGGGAAACTTGTCCTCATCAAGAAGGAGGGACGACCGGCGGATTCGCCTTCGGCCTATCGGCCCATCGTGTTGCTCGACGATATCGGGAAGGTGTTCGAGCGTGTGCTCGCCCACCGTATCGTCGAGCACCTGGACGGTCCCGGGCCGGGTCTCTGCGATGTCCAGTATGGTTTCCGCAGAGCCCGGTCGACGGTGGACGCGATCCGCCGGGTGCAGTCCCTAGTGAAGGACGCGGCTTCGGGGACCGGGGTGGTATTGGCGGTGAGTTTAGACATCGCCAATGCTTTTAACACCCTCCCCTGGAGCTGCATCCATGAGGCGCTGCGCTACCATCGTGTGCCGGACT
>OX421463.1:30881780-30889280 GCA_949126895.1 Eilema caniola
CAGCCCGGCCAGAGCTAGGGCGGCGTTTAGAGACACTGTCCGGTAAGCCCGGCAGAGCTTCTGCGCGAACCCGCGTTGCACGGCCTCCAACCTCTTCCGCGTTCCGACCTTGTTAGTGGACGGCGCCCAAACGGCGGCGGCATACGTGATAATGGGCTCCACGGTGGCCGTATATATTATACGTACCACCTCCGGGTGGAGCCCCCAGCTGGACCTGGCGGCTGCCGACACACGCTTGTAGACGTTCAACGCCCTTTCACAAACGCTTCTGACATGGGCGTTGAACGTCAACTTGCTGTCTATCAGCAGCCCCAGGATCTTGATCTCCTCCACCGCGGCAATGGCGACTCCCCCCATGCTCAGGCGTGGGGTGTCATACTTAAGTTTGTTGGTAAGCACCATTGCACTGGTTTTGTGCGGTGCAAACCTCAACTTATTTATGACACCCCACTCCCGCACGTAATCGAGCGCGGAGTTGCCGCGGTGTTCGATCTCCGCTGCGGTGGCACCGGAGAAGACGAGTACTACGTCATCGGCAAAAGCCTGGCAGTACTCGCCTCTCCGGGTCAGGCCAGCAAGCAGCGGGTCGATGAGGAGATTCCAAAGCAGGGGTCCCCCTATGGAGCCCTGCACGCAGCCTTTGCTGCACTCCCTGGTGTGTTCAGCACCCGCGTACCGGACCGTGACCTGTCTCTCGCTCAGGTAACTCCGCAATATGGCGTCGAGTCGTGGTGGGCACTTGGCCCTCGCCAGCGCGACCTTCACCGCGGGCCACCAAGCGCTATCGAAGGCGCCCTCTATGTCTAGGGAGACCATCGTGACGAGCTTCCCCTTTCGGATCTCTGCTCGCACGTGGCTCACCAGATCATAGAGGGCGTCCTCGGTGCTGCGCTGTGCGGTGAACCCGTACTGGCGAGGGCAAAGTGCCGGCGCCAGATGGTGGCCGAGACGTCGCACCACCATCTTCTCGAGTATCTTCCCCATGACCGGAAGCAGCCCTATGGGTCTGTACGACCGTGGATCCTGGTAGTCCGACTTCCCAGGTTTGCGGAACGCTACCACGGTCGCCTCCTTCCAGTCCTTCGGGAAGTACCCGAGTGCGAAGCACCTGTTGAACAACGATAGATGGAGCTCCATGTTGGACAGAATGGCCCGCGCGCATATATCTGCCGTGAAACCCTCTGCCCCAGGGGCCTTTTTCGGATTGAAACTGAGCACCGCCGACCGAAGCTCCTCCTCGGTAAAGGCCGGTTCATGATCATCATGCACCAGAGCCTTTACCGGGATTTCGGCTTCGGCCCTGATGCTGCGGTGCTCCTCTGTTTCATTATCCTGATGGTCACTGGGGAAGAAGGTCTCCGCTAACACGCGCGCGGAGTCACTCTGGCCGACCGGAACTCCATTTAGCGAGAGCGGCAGCTCTTCCTCCCATTCGCCTGTCCTGCGAATCACTCTGTATATCCCCTCCCAGACCCCTTCCCTTGTCTGGCGCTCACAAAAGGACTTCCAAGATTTTATCTGTGCTGCCTTCACCTCTGCTTCGTAGAGGGCTTTGGCCGCCACATACTCATCGACGACACTTTGCCGACGCGACTGTGAAGCCCAATGGACTCTGCGCTTCTTGGTCGCGACCGAGCGCTTCATCTGCTCCAACTCGGCGGACCACCACGGAACTCTGTATTGGCCTGAAGGTTTGAGCTTGGGCATCGCAGTGTCGCACGCCTTCGCAACTGACCCCGTGTGCCTGCGTATGATATCGTTTAACGCACCCGCATCGCCAACCGACCGGATATCTTCTGCAGTAAGCTGGTTCAGCCCACACTCCTCGCTGAACTTACTGCAGAAGTGTTCCCAGTTGGCTTTGCGGGTGTTGTACACACGGGTCGTGCGTTCCACTGCGATGCCTTTCGCTCTACGTAGTTTAATTTTGAACATTATTCCGTTGTGGTCCGACGAAGTCAGGTCCTCGACTACCCTCCAGTCCTCGACCAAGGAGAGCAGGTCCGCGCTGCAACAGGTCACGTCGATAAAGCTCGTGTAGCGTCTACCCCTACGCACGGTGTCGAACGTTGGGGTAGACCCTTGATTAAGTATGTGGAGGCCAACCTCCTCTACGAATGCGGAAAATCTCCTTCCTCTTTTATTAGTTTTGGTATCTCCCCACCATACATTCCTGGCGTTTGCATCCCCTCCAACAACCATCCTGGATCCACCGAGGGTCCTCTTGATGGAGGCCAAGCGCTCGAGATTAGGGGCCATCCTCTCCTTCTTATTGAGATAGTACGACACGGCGAGGACATCCCAGGCACTGGTGCGTAGCCGGACCACCACAACGTTGGTGGTGGTCATGTGAGGGAACTGTTCAACGCTGATGTCGCGGTTGAAGACCGCGACAGCAGCCTTCACAGTTCCCTCACCGCGATTCGTGCACTGGAATATCCTCACCCTGCCGTACTTCTTCATCTCCTTGATGGCCCCGACGTATGGCTCCTGGATAAGAGCTACGTCAACTCCTCTGCGCTGGGCCTCCATCATGAGCTCCTTAGTGGCCAACTTTTTACGTTGGAGGTTCACTTGCACCACGGTGTACAGTGCGGTACTGTCTGCAGCATTTGGGACGCCCGCGGCCACCTTAGCAATACGCTACCCCCTGCCGACTTATGGCGTCCCACTTCTGCCTAACTGGACAGTCCGCACTGAACGCCGTGTGAACGCCAGGTCCACACTTAGCCTTTGCGCAATTTATGCACGAGGGGCCATCCCCCCCGGCCACCGCAGGGCATTCCGCCCTTCGGTGCGGCCCCCCGCAATAAGCACAGAGGTCCGCGACCTCCGTGCATCGGGCCCTACCGTGGCCGAACGCAAGGCACCTCGTGCACTGTATGAGCGGGGAGTGGTCCTCGACCCGCACCTGCTGGATGTCCACATGGACCCTACCAGCCTCGATAAGGCGCCGCCACAACTTTGGGTGGACTTGGAGGACAGCGTGGCACTCTAATGCGTTCCGCGCTGACCTCCTAAATCTCACCACGGCGGCGGTCTCGGTGGCTGATAGGCCTTCCAGCAGGTGTCGGTTTTGGACCCGAAGAGCAGACACGATATCCTGGTCCGAGTTGTACTTTAGGAGGTTGCGCAGCACCACCAACGGGTGCCGCGCTGGGGCCTCCCTTACTTGCATCCTACTTTCAGCCTTCTCCATCCGCTCCTTCGCCTTCCGCAGGTCCGCCTCCGAAGCACAACTCAGGACCACCTTTCCGTCTCTGACGGTCCTCACCCTGTCGACCCTTATACCTGTTTTAGTGGCGTCGAGTGCCTTTTTTATATGCTCCACTACTTGGGCGCTGGTGTTCTTTTCGGCGGACACCACAACGGAGTAGGACGGCCCAGCTGTTTTGGGCCTTGCAAGGACCGCGGCGTAGGTGGGGGTTTGCCCCACCGACGCCGCGACCGTCTGCCTGGTTTCTTTCACCAGTTCTTTAATTTGTCCCACCTCGCTGTGGTGCCCCTCCAGCGCCGCCCTTGCCTCTTCCATTTTGGCCGACAGGGTGGCCATCTCTGCTTTGTGAGCCGCGGTTAGGTTAGGTTAGGTTAGGTTAGGTTAGGTTAGGTTAGGTTAGGTTAGGTTAGGTTAGGTTAGGTTAGGTTAGGTTAGGTTAGGTTAGGTTAGGTTAGGTTAGGTTAGGTTAGGTTAGGTTAGGTTAGGTTAGGTTAGGTTAGGTTAGGTTAGGTTAGGTTAGGTTAGGTTAGGTTAGGTTAGGTTAGGTTAGGTTAGGTTAGGTTAGGTTAGGTTAGGTTAGGTTAGGTTAGGTTAGGTTAGGTTAGGTTAGGTTAGGTTAGGTTAGGTTAGGTTAGGTTAGGTTAGGTTAGGTTAGGTTAGGTTAGGTTAGGTTAGGTTAGGTTAGGTTAGGTTAGGTTAGGTTAGGTTAGGTTAGGTTAGGTTAGGTTAGGTTAGGTTAGGTTAGGTTAGGTTAGGTTAGGTTAGGTTAGGTTAGGTTAGGTTAGGTTAGGTTAGGTTAGGTTAGGTTAGGTTAGGTTAGGTTAGGTTAGGTTAGGTTAGGTTAGGTTAGGTTAGGTTAGGTTAGGTTAGGTTAGGTTAGGTTAGGTTAGGTTAGGTTAGGTTAGGTTAGGTTAGGTTAGGTTAGGTTAGGTTAGGTTAGGTTAGGTTAGGTTAGGTTAGGTTAGGTTAGGTTAGGTTAGGTTAGGTTAGGTTAGGTTAGGTTAGGTTAGGTTAGGTTAGGTTAGGTTAGGTTAGGTTAGGTTAGGTTAGGTTAGGTTAGGTTAGGTTAGGTTAGGTTAGGTTAGGTTAGGTTAGGTTAGGTTAGGTTAGGTTAGGTTAGGTTAGGTTAGGTTAGGTTAGGTTAGGTTAGGTTAGGTTAGGTTAGGTTAGGTTAGGTTAGGTTAGGTTAGGTTAGGTTAGGTTAGGTTAGGTTAGGTTAGGTTAGGTTAGGTTAGGTTAGGTTAGGTTAGGTTAGGTTAGGTTAGGTTAGGTTAGGTTAGGTTAGGTTAGGTTAGGTTAGGTTAGGTTAGGTTAGGTTAGGTTAGGTTAGGTTAGGTTAGGTTAGGTTAGGTTAGGTTAGGTTAGGTTAGGTTAGGTTAGGTTAGGTTAGGTTAGGTTAGGTTAGGTTAGGTTAGGTTAGGTTAGGTTAGGTTAGGTTAGGTTAGGTTAGGTTAGGTTAGGTTAGGTTAGGTTAGGTTAGGTTAGGTTAGGTTAGGTTAGGTTAGGTTAGGTTAGGTTAGGTTAGGTTAGGTTAGGTTAGGTTAGGTTAGGTTAGGTTAGGTTAGGTAGGTTAGGTTAGGTTAGGTTAGGTTAGGTTAGGTTAGGTTAGGTTAGGTTAGGTTAGGTTAGGTTAGGTTAGGTTAGGTTAGGTTAGGTTAGGTTAGGTTAGGTTAGGTTAGGTTAGGTTAGGTTAGGTTAGGTTAGGTTAGGTTAGGTTAGGTTAGGTTAGGTTAGGTTAGGTTAGGTTAGGTTAGGTTAGGTTAGGTTAGGTTAGGTTAGGTTAGGTTAGGTTAGGTTAGGTTAGGTTAGGTTAGGTTAGGTTAGGTTAGGTTAGGTTAGGTTAGGTTAGGTTAGGTTAGGTTAGGTTAGGTTAGGTTAGGTTAGGTTAGGTTAGGTTAGGTTAGGTTAGGTTAGGTTAGGTTAGGTTAGGTTAGGTTAGGTTAGGTTAGGTTAGGTTAGGTTAGGTTAGGTTAGGTTAGGTTAGGTTAGGTTAGGTTAGGTTAGGTTAGGTTAGGTTAGGTTAGGTTAGGTTAGGTTAGGTTAGGTTAGGTTAGGTTAGGTTAGGTTAGGTTAGGTTAGGTTAGGTTAGGTTAGGTTAGGTTAGGTTAGGTTAGGTTAGGTTAGGTTAGGTTAGGTTAGGTTAGGTTAGGTTAGGTTAGGTTAGGTTAGGTTAGGTTAGGTTAGGTTAGGTTAGGTTAGGTTAGGTTAGGTTAGGTTAGGTTAGGTTAGGTTAGGTTAGGTTAGGTTAGGTTAGGTTAGGTTAGGTTAGGTTAGGTTAGGTTAGGTTAGGTTAGGTTAGGTTAGGTTAGGTTAGGTTAGGTTAGGTTAGGTTAGGTTAGGTTAGGTTAGGTTAGGTTAGGTTAGGTTAGGTTAGGTTAGGTTAGGTTAGGTTAGGTTAGGTTAGGTTAGGTTAGGTTAGGTTAGGTTAGGTTAGGTTAGGTTAGGTTAGGTTAGGTTAGGTTAGGTTAGGTTAGGTTAGGTTAGGTTAGGTTAGGTTAGGTTAGGTTAGGTTAGGTTAGGTTAGGTTAGGTTAGGTTAGGTTAGGTTAGGTTAGGTTAGGTTAGGTTAGGTTAGGTTAGGTTAGGTTAGGTTAGGTTAGGTTAGGTTAGGTTAGGTTAGGTTAGGTTAGGTTAGGTTAGGTTAGGTTAGGTTAGGTTAGGTTAGGTTAGGTTAGGTTAGGTTAGGTTAGGTTAGGTTAGGTTAGGTTAGGTTAGGTTAGGTTAGGTTAGGTTAGGTTAGGTTAGGTTAGGTTAGGTTAGGTTAGGTTAGGTTAGGTTAGGTTAGGTTAGGTTAGGTTAGGTTAGGTTAGGTTAGGTTAGGTTAGGTTAGGTTAGGTTAGGTTAGGTTAGGTTAGGTTAGGTTAGGTTAGGTTAGGTTAGGTTAGGTTAGGTTAGGTTAGGTTAGGTTAGGTTAGGTTAGGTTAGGTTAGGTTAGGTTAGGTTAGGTTAGGTTAGGTTAGGTTAGGTTAGGTTAGGTTAGGTTAGGTTAGGTTAGGTTAGGTTAGGTTAGGTTAGGTTAGGTTAGGTTAGGTTAGGTTAGGTTAGGTTAGGTTAGGTTAGGTTAGGTTAGGTTAGGTTAGGTTAGGTTAGGTTAGGTTAGGTTAGGTTAGGTTAGGTTAGGTTAGGTTAGGTTAGGTTAGGTTAGGTTAGGTTAGGTTAGGTTAGGTTAGGTTAGGTTAGGTTAGGTTAGGTTAGGTTAGGTTAGGTTAGGTTAGGTTAGGTTAGGTTAGGTTAGGTTAGGTTAGGTTAGGTTAGGTTAGGTTAGGTTAGGTTAGGTTAGGTTAGGTTAGGTTAGGTTAGGTTAGGTTAGGTTAGGTTAGGTTAGGTTAGGTTAGGTTAGGTTAGGTTAGTTAGGTTAGGTTAGGTTAGGTTAGGTTAGGTTAGGTTAGGTTAGGTTAGGTTAGGTTAGGTTAGGTTAGGTTAGGTTAGGTTAGGTTAGGTTAGGTTAGGTTAGGTTAGGTTAGGTTAGGTTAGGTTAGGTTAGGTTAGGTTAGGTTAGGTTAGGTTAGGTTAGGTTAGGTTAGGTTAGGTTAGGTTAGGTTAGGTTAGGTTAGGTTAGGTTAGGTTAGGTTAGGTTAGGTTAGGTTAGGTTAGGTTAGGTTAGGTTAGGTTAGGTTAGGTTAGGTTAGGTTAGGTTAGGTTAGGTTAGGTTAGGTTAGGTTAGGTTAGGTTAGGTTAGGTTAGGTTAGGTTAGGTTAGGTTAGGTTAGGTTAGGTTAGGTTAGGTTAGGTTAGGTTAGGTTAGGTTAGGTTAGGTTAGGTTAGGTTAGGTTAGGTTAGGTTAGGTTAGGTTAGGTTAGGTTAGGTTAGGTTAGGTTAGGTTAGGTTAGGTTAGGTTAGGTTAGGTTAGGTTAGGTTAGGTTAGGTTAGGTTAGGTTAGGTTAGGTTAGGTTAGGTTAGGTTAGGTTAGGTTAGGTTAGGTTAGGTTAGGTTAGGTTAGGTTAGGTTAGGTTAGGTTAGGTTAGGTTAGGTTAGGTTAGGTTAGGTTAGGTTAGGTTAGGTTAGGTTAGGTTAGGTTAGGTTAGGTTAGGTTAGGTTAGGTTAGGTTAGGTTAGGTTAGGTTAGGTTAGGTTAGGTTAGGTTAGGTTAGGTTAGGTTAGGTTAGGTTAGGTTAGGTTAGGTTAGGTTAGGTTAGGTTAGGTTAGGTTAGGTTAGGTTAGGTTAGGTTAGGTTAGGTTAGGTTAGGTTAGGTTAGGTTAGGTTAGGTTAGGTTAGGTTAGGTTAGGTTAGGTTAGGTTAGGTTAGGTTAGGTTAGGTTAGGTTAGGTTAGGTTAGGTTAGGTTAG